>PPNH02000080.1:0-60247 GCA_003707165.2 Phaffomyces opuntiae | reverse complement strand
TCAAATGATAATGGCTCCGATGATGTCAGTAAGAATTCAGAAAAGATTAGAGCTTTAGATGACTTCAATGCTACTCAATCAACTCAATATATCAACAATGATGAAAACATCAAAGAAAATTTGAGATGAAAAGCGTTGAGAAGGCCCATTTTATGGTTGGTTACTTTGATCTGTTCGTTTATAGTTACTTATTTGTCTATTATTTATTTGTTTATTATTTGTCTATTATTTATTTGCTTATTATTAATATATATCATTGCTTTAAGAACTTGGTTTAGTCCCTACATTGATAGTTTCAAGAGTTTGTAATCTTTTCTTGGTTCAAATCAATCTTCAAAGGAAAAATTTGTTACTGGATTATTGTCCCAAATGCAAAACAAGTTTGCCGACTTATAACCAACAACTTCGACACCGATTTAGATGATGAAGTTATTCATATATTATAAATGATACTACGCTACATTCTATTTTGTTTTGGTAATTTAAATTAACAGACGTTTTTAATATATATCATACGAGTATTTCAAATAACTCTAAAATAATCTATTTTATTAAGATTCCATAACTTCTAAAGAAGTTTCAATTTCAATAAAATCCTTCCAAATATCCAAATAACCATTTTTACCAACTTTATTACTTAAATTCAATCTTTTATCTAAATTCAAATAAATAAACCAATTTTTCAAAAGATTGAATTCTAAAATTGGTTTAAAACCAATTTCATTATCTTGATACCTATTACTTCTTGGATTCAATCCACAATGATGTCCAATCTTATCATTCATCTGTTGTTGTAAAATATATAATCTTCTATATGAATCTTCATTAATTGGTAACATTTTAAAAATTGATCCATCAATGTTAATACCTAAATTTTGATAAATTTTATTAATTTGACCATTTTTATTGGAAGTTGGTAACATTCTTAATGATGTTGTTAATGAATTTGTCTTGAATATACTTTTTTTCAATAATTTTTGTCCCATTAATGATTTAACATCTTCTGGATCATATGATAAAATTTGTAAATTTTCTTCATCATCTGCGACCAAGAATGAAATTTCATCATTATTAATTAAAAATTCTAAACTTGATACATTAACATCTTGTAAATCTTTACCAAATAATAATAGTCTATATGGTTCTGCATCAAATCCTAATAACCAAACACTTTTAAAACTATCACCTAATAATAATAAATTACCGAAACTTTTACAATCAGTGATGAAAGTTGGTGTATCATAAAATGCAACAGGAACAGTACTATTATCTTGTTGTAAATCCCTAATTAAAACCTTTTGACCTTGAGATGTTAAAAATCTACCACTAATTTCACAAATTGAACTAACTGAACCTCTTAAATGTTCTCTTGAAATTTCTTTAAATTTGAAATTAATTTCAGGTTTCAAAGGATCTGGATTAATTGAAATTATTTCTTGGATGTTATATTCTCCATATACTGTTAAATCTTCTAATCTATATTTCCCAATCCCAATAACAACAAATTCTTTCTTCTTTTTAGATCTTGATGAGATTGTTAAATTCATTGATTTTAAATCATTAATAACATTATTTTCTTCAAAATTTAACTCATCAATAACAATCCAATTCTTAAGATTGATTAATTTCATTGATGATTTATAATTATAGCTCTTTGGTTTATCTTCTTCAGTCCCAACGATTAGTAATCCATCTTCATCATTAGGAGTATATGGGAATTTAGCCAATGTTGAAATGATGAATAAATCAGAAGTTTCATGATATGTTATATTATTAATAGTTTCATTCAGATAAAATTTTTCAATTGGTAAATTTTGAGAATAATTGAATAGTTCTTCATTTGATAAATTTAATGAACAAATTCTTGCATGTTTTTGATTATCAATATACATGAATTCATCATCTGAATTATTTATTTTACAGATTGATATTAAATTATTTGAAGTAAATTTGAAAATTTTAGGAAATGATTTGGAATCTTTAATGATTAAATATGGTTGAATCCCAGAAATGAAAATTAAATTTTGATTGTTTAATTTGATTGGAATTATATTTCTTTCTAATATGGTTGAATTTGAATAAATGTTTTCAGGTGCACCTGTTATTAAATTTGAATGAATTTTTAAAAATTTGATTTCATTATTATTTACGAATTTTTTATAAAAAATAATTTCACCACCAATTGTTAATAAAATTAAAAATTCTTCCTTATTGAATTCATCACCAAGTTCAATCAATTCTAATTCTTTAATGAATGGATCAGGGATCAAACCAGATGGGTTATTAAATTCTTCAATCTTGGTAATTTCATTCAATTTATTAATATTTGAAAATTGATACAAGATTTCATTATGATTTTTTTCAAACGTTAAAACTTGATTATTAACAGTAGTAACTAAAAATAAAAATTTAGATTCATCTTCAACATTTGAAGTCAATTTTGAAAAAGTAATGTTACCAGATGTTAAAATTAAATCATTCAATAGATTTGGTAATTTTAATTTATTTAATTTTTTACCCTTTTTATTATCAATTTCAAAGATTTTAATTTCACCTTTTGATGAAGTGATTAAAACAAATGGATCCATGATTTTAGCTGATAAGATTTCAAAATCAACATTAACTTGAAATAATTTCTTGAAATTTAAATCAAATAAATAAATATTAGTTAATGAAATTTGAATAATTCTAGTATTATTTGAAATCAAATCAATATTAACCGTGATTGAATTATTTTTAAAATCTAAAGTTTGAAAATTTCTAAAACTTTCATTGATTAGAAAGATCTCACTTTTGAAATTTAATAAATCTGTTGTTATTAAATATTTATTCAATAAATTCCATGTTTTATTAATATTATTGAACTTTAATGATGATTTGATATTTGGTTGAATTGTCGGTTTAAAACAAGTAACTGAACCACTTTTACCTTCACCAGTAGTACAAACCATTGAAACGTTATTTAAATTCGGATTTGGTAAACCTTGGATAGTTTCTTCTGATGATAATTTTCCTAATGTGAATGAACTTATTGGACCATTATTAATTAAAAAATCTATTTGTTTATAATTTGAAATATCATTCTCAATTATTAGTTTATTTTGATTTTCATCATCATATAAATCATCATCATCATCATCAATATCCATCTTTTCATCAACGATTTCTTCTTTAATTTTATTGTTTCCATTATCGAATTTTTTCAATAAATTTGAATTTGAAGCTGCATTACCAATGAAGATATAATCATTATATTCACAAATGGTTTGAGTATTAACATTGAATAGACCCAAATCAATTTCTTCACTAATAGTGAAATCTTTGACAGATTTACCATCTAATTTAAAACTCAACTGATGGAATTTCCCATCTTCATTGATTATTAACACGTTATCATTATTTAATATCTCAATTTTACAAGTCTCTAAGTATAGATTCAAATTGGACTGATCTTTCAATTTTAAGTTGGTACATTCTGACCAATATGGATTAACACCACATCCTTTAATATTACCAGAATTATCAATGAATAAAATTTGGTTTGAACCAATTAATAAAACACCGTTGATTTTATTTAAAGTCTTGACTTCATATGTATCATAAGGTAAATTCTCAACGTTTAAAATTGGGGTTGATGAACCAGTTGTTAAATCCAATGATAATAACATGAAATTCAAAACATCTTTCTTGACTGATAGATCAGCACTCCAAGCAAAATCTTTATTGTATAAAATCCCCAAGGTTGGGTCTTTATAGTTATACAAGAACTGACAGTCAATGATTGAACTAATGGTGTTTTCTAACTTGGAAACAGGTATAATGATAGAATTATCATAAAATGAATCATCATTTCTCATCATTGAAGTTTCATCTTCATCAACATCGGAAAATTGTTTAAAGGGTAGGAAAGCCAATAAATCGTTGTAGAACACCAATGAACAATGTTTATTTGGATCTAATCTTAATTGAGCATCATTGTAAGTATCTTTTGTATTAATACTCAATTTATTAAATTCTAATTCATAAAAATGTAAAGAATTTGTTTGAATTGAGAAATTCTCAAAATCCCATGATATTAGAGACAATTTAGCGAATTTTGTTAGTATTAGCAGTTGATCGTATTCACAGTTTTCCAGTTTGATTGATTTCAAACCTGAAACGGAACCATTTAATCTAAATTCACTGATCAACACCAGTTTATCATTATTTCCGATTTTGAATAATTGGAGTAACGTATTCTTCACAACGACTAGTGTTTTGTATTGCAGTGAATTGAAGTGTGCCCAGAGTGAGTGTGAGACACTGGTGGGGTCTATGATCTGATCAAAGACGTCCATTGAGGTTTGAAGTGGTGTTGATCTGTAGAGAAGAGTTTTATCACTATTTAATTAGTGAAAGAAAAAAAAGGTAAACAGAGCAGGGTTTCATAACGTTCACTGTACATCCGGACACCAATCGTTGATTGACTTCTTACCACAGTTACAACTTACAGTGCTCGCTGTATTCCGGACTGAATGAAAGAATTACTACTTTAAATTACTGATTTTGAAGCTACTGCTGTTGATTGTTGATTGCTTAGGGATGCTATTCCAAAGATCAAAACTCTCAAAGAAGAATAGACCTACCACAGATTATAGATTACAAGGAAAGATTATAGAGTACGATGAAAGTTCCAAATTTCAAGTCACAATTACTTAAGTTAAGAAACAATCGAAAGCTTTTGTTTCTTATTATAACTGTTACTTTTTAAATAACTATCAATTTGATCTGGTAGTTATATTAGATACTGAAAAAGATGTATTAACTCTTGATCCCTAGATTGCTGATTTCACCAATTAGAGAATTAATTTTAACGAAAGATCCAAGACTTAAGATATACAGTTTAAAATCTTAAGTTGCCCATTCTTTTCCTTTAGTTTCTTATGATCATTTTGAGGCTTCTTTTGATTGGAGAGGATGTACGTATCATGATCTTTGTGATGGTGTTTGAATTTTTTTGGTTGTTGAATCTCCGTTTATTATAGTATCAATCGAGGTTTTTAATGGGTTCTCCACTAGAGATTCGAATATCTTTTTCTTTAGCAGTTGATTGATTTGAGAAGCATCTTTATAAATATTGGTCGTAGTTGCTTTTGAATGATCATGTATAACGTATTTCTGCTGTCTTCCTGTGTTGTCACTAGACGTATTACTTAACTCGTTTTGATCATTGTTTCTCTTGCTATCCTTTAATTGGTTTGATTTACCTTGGGGGTTTAAATTCAGTCTCAATTGTAAAATCTTACCACTAGTTCGCAGTTTAGTTGAAGCAATAATTATGGCTTTATTGGATTCTAATGTTTGTACCATTATCAGACTAATGGACTCAAGCTTACCAATTATTTGTGCAATACTTTTACTTCTTTAATTGTTGCGTCATTAGTATTTGGATTGTTTTGTTTAACAGCATTATCATCAACTGAATGTCTTATTTCACTGTAGAAACATTCCATTTTTCTAATAAGTAATTCAGATTAATGTGATGGATGTATACGTCCATACAAATCATTTATAGATTCTAACTTGTAAGAATGGGTTCGTAATATAAAAATATCTTCAGCCAGTTTTTCATTATTCTGAATAATATCTTGAATTTCTTAAGTGCGTGCTTTATGGATCTCATTCATGCCCAATTTCATGTATAAATAGATAAAATATCTCTTTAAATTAGAATATAGCATCCTTCATTTTATAATCATCTTAGATCAATCAGCACTCGAGCACAAGTTGCCTTAGAATCACTCAAACAGAATTGTTTTTATATATCAATAATTAATAATCCTACACTAATTATGCGGGTTAATACACAAGTTTGCATCTTTCATGTATTGGCCTGGCATACACCTAAGTTGTACTTTTCTATTTGAATTTGGAATTGTAGTCAATGATTACATAGAGGTGATAACTACATATATCAGCTAATTCTTAGAAATATTAGTATGAAGCATCTTGTTTCTTTCCTACTTATTTTTTGCAATATCTTCAGTTTCAGGCATTTTTACAGGTTAAAACAACCATATTGCATAATTACACTTGACTACATTTGATCAATTTTCAACTTTGATGCGGTGAGTAGCTTTGATTAGCTTTAGCGCTGGGCAAATTACAATTTACTACTGTGTCATGATTCATCCCTCCAAACTTCCAAATTTGAAATAATGTTTGAAAAATTTAGAAACTGATAAAGTCACTATTGGCATTAACGTTGATAAATCATTCAGCTCACATAGAGATGCTCCAGAGTCCAACTGATGTCAGAAAAGTATAAGTGGCTTTTAGATAAGATCAATTGATTGTGTGCTTTTTCAAAAAAATTGGAGTTTTCTGAATTATATCTCATTATTTTTGAACTTAATAACATCATTCATGTAGGCGTTCTAACTAACTGATCACTTAGAATCACTTCTTAATGCCACTATTTCCTTGTTATCATAGTTTTAATTTGAGTAATCATGACAAACTAATAATCCACATTGGCAGTAACCACAAGGAAAATACTTGCTCAATTATTCAACTTGCTCTATATGAAACTACAATCACCTTTTAAACACAATCACAAAGAGCAATAATCTCTAAAAAACACTATTGATTTCTTGATAAACTCTTCACTTCTGTCTCTTCACCAGAATTAAATTATTCCAAAACACCTATATATCAATATAATATGTAGATCGATAATATAACTAATGTCCTTGATAATACAGCTACGTTAACTTCGTAGTACAGCTATCTACGTATAACAGCGCCTAGCTGGCGCATCATGTCCCAAGCAGGCGCTATCGACGCCATCGCAAAAAAATTGAAGATAACCGTTCTAAGTGAGTATAAGTACTACTAGTAGTATTAATACAGGGGCAGACGCTACTACTACTAGTATAGCACAGGTGCTAGTCGACGTGCAGGTGCATCATGTCGTCAATCGAAAAAATCGATGATCATGATATCATGAAAATTTTGAAAAATCTTTAATCATTTATATTTCAACTTCTTAAAATGAAATTTAAAATTTTCTGAGCTGGTCAATAAATATATTACCGCCGGCGGCGGCCGCCGACCAATTACTTGACAGAAAAAACTAGCTCATGAGCTACTAGTGTTTGATCGAAATATTTATAATATATCATATTGTCGATTTATATAGACCAGCTGCTGCTACAAATATAGACGTATATATTATATAATATAGACGTCTATAATCTATAATATTATTAATATTATGTTATTAATAATTAAAATTTCTATTAATAATATTATAACCTAAATTAAATGTATCTTATTTAACTACAGATCACTCACATTAGATAGACATTCAACTAATTTTAATACGAGATCAGATAAATTTCAAGCATGTAATTTTCGATTTTCTTTAGATGGGGTTTTAACGGATTTAATCGGGTTTAGTAATAATTTTATAAATCAGAATATTAATGAATGTTGTTATGGATCTGAATAAATAATGAGTATTATAATATGGCTGAGATGTTTGGGTTACATATCGTCCAGAAATACAATGAGACAATCATAATTCATGAGGTTAATTAAGGAAGAGCAAAACAATATTACAAGATGATTTCATAATTTCAATCAAGAACAATAACATTGACTCGACGATAAATCATTAATCATATCTCAAAACTACATTATTCAATAGTCCATAATATTTAACGACAATTCATTCAATCACCTCTTTATATATTTACATTAATTAAGAAGATCTCATATCTTGAAATGAACCAGATCCATTTATATCCAATGCTAAAAAATTAAAAAAATCATCATGATTTAATTGAAATTCATCAAATGATTGTAAATTAGCAGTTTGAAAATTTGAAATTGAATTTGAATGATGACTAAATAGACTTTTTGTATTAATTAAATTATTACTATTATTTTTTTGCTTCTCTGCTAATTTATTAAACCAAAATAATAAAGAATGTGATGCATTTCTAATGTCGGAAAACACCATTGCTGGTTCTTTATTTTCACTTGCTATTTCTTCATCATCTTCATCTTGTTCTTCATTTTCATTGATGCTTTTATTGTCTATTCTGTCACTGTTATTACTATTTAGAATTGAATTTGTGTATAGGTTGGTAACGTATGATAAATCATGAACGTTTAAAAATTTTAAGATTTTATGATAAACCATTGATGATTCCCAAATTTTACCAATTTTAAATAAAACATCAGAGAAGAAACCTAATATTTTTTGAAATTGAACAATTTTTTCATTATTTGGTTGATAAACTGCATCCATAAATAAGATTCTTGAATTAATCCAAATATAAAATCCAAAATGTGGACCTAAGTTTTCAAAAATATTTGAATCTTTTAAATTTGAAACAAAGTTATATACTTTAATTGAAGAATCTGTACATATTTTTCTTGAAATTAATGAAGTTTTGAAAAAACCTGATTCTTCTTGTGGATAACCATTTGTACCATGTAATTTAATTAAAGTCGTGTAATAAAACACAAAGAATAAAATGTCATAAATTTTCAAATTTTCAATTTCACCAGTTTTCAAAAAATGTTGATATTTATTAGGTATTGAATTTAACCATAATTGTAATTGTTTTTCAATCTTGGAAAATTTTAAATTCCATAAATTAACTTCAATTTCATCATTGATATCAATATCATCAATTAAAAAAGTATGAATATCACCAATTAATTTATTTAATTCTAAATAAAATGCAAATGAATCATAATTATTATCATCCATACTTTTAACTAAATTATTATCTGAATTTTCATTCAATAAATCAATTTGTTCTAATGTTCTATTTTGTGTGATTATAATTTCAGGTCTTGGATTAATCCAATAATTTAATTCTAATGGTAATAAACATGTTGCATTTTTAGGTTTTAATTTCATTTCATGAGATGATGAAATTGCATATATTTTATCCAATACGAAAATACACCAAAAGCAATGTCTTCTTGATTCTTCATCAATCCAAGTCTTGGGTTTTTTCAATAAATTTAATGATTTGGAAGTATAACTCTTATGTTGATTTTTAGAATCATTTGAATTTATTGATGAATTTATTGAATTTGGTGAATCAACTGACAAGAAAGATAATTTAATTCCATTTTCATGACCTAATTTCAAATAAGTGGCATAGTCTGATGCAATTGACACGTAGTTCCAAGCTTCAGGGACCTTAATACTTCCACCCAATGAATCATAAGCTAATAATATCATTGATTGTAAACTTTCTAAATTGATCTTCTTTAATGATGTTGATATGATCTTTTCTTTACATTTATTATAATAAGCTTTCTTTTCAATGTGTGATATTTGATCATCATTGAGAAATTTTAAAGTTATTAAAACTATAGCATATATGATTAATGGTGGTTCAACTCCATTTGCCATGTTTTGAATTGCTATTTGAAAATCTTTTGAATGTGAAGTATGAATTAATGGAAATATTGAAATGATCTTAAGGAAGAATAAATCAAGAAGGAACAAACATTGATTTATTGAAGGTAGACCAAAATTATTAGCAGTTGCTTGTGGATTTAATAATGTTGGAATTTGTAATGATTTTGGTCCTAATGAAGATGATGAAGAACTATCATTCAACTGGTTATTATTATTATTGTTATTATTAGTGGTATTATTGTTGTTATTGATACCATTATGATTGTTTAAATACATTGATCTATCATTATCATAGTCTAATTTATTCTTCATTGATAATAATTCGGATCTAAGGAATATCAATTCATCTTCTAAATTATCAAGTCTTTGAGTCATTCCTTTTCCATAACCTGGTTTCAAGCCTGGTTTCTTCATGATTGAGTAATTGCAATCTTCAATGTTATTCTTGAGACAAAACCCACAAATTGGTTTGATTCCATCACATTTAACCTTCTTTAAACGACAATGATCACAAGATTTAGATAGTTTCCCCGTCTCTTCTTCCATGGTCAATGTAGGTGATGAAACCGACGTGTTTCTTCTCTTTCTAGGAGGAGCCTGGTGGTCCATCGTGGTGATTATTGTTGATGAAATGAGTGAAAAGAATGGAAAAAAACACCAACTTTTTTTTTTTTTTTAATTTTCAAATTTCTCCATCATTTCCCCAGATTTTTTTTAATGTCAGTCCGGAAGATCAAAAGTCCCGCAATTGGTGGGGAATCAAAGCTCCGACCAGCCCAACGTATATAAACTCGCCAGTTTCCCGCATAAATCTTCCATTGATTTCACTCTCTATCACCAACAATGTCTATCGAATCGGGTATCTACACTCCAGCACTAACATTCTTCAAAAAGGACCTCCACACTCTTGATTTGGAGACTCAGATCGAACACACCAAATATCTACAAAAAAATGGGATCAAAGGTGTTGTTCTATTAGGTTCAACTGGTGAAAATGCCCATTTAACAAGAGATGAAAGATTTGAATTGGTTAAGGCCATTAGTGATAACGTTCCTGATTTCCCAATCATTGTCGGTATCGCTGCAAATTCATACGAGGATGCATTAATTGAAATTTCTAATGCTAAGAAAGCTGGTGCATCTTTTGCTTTAGTCTTATCATCTTCCTATTTTGGTGCAAGTATTACACAACAGGGTATTATTGATTATTATACCAAAATTGCAAATGAATCTCCATTGCCTGTTTTATTATATTTATATCCAGGTGTTACTAATGGATTAATCATTAAACCTGAAACAGTTTTAGAATTATCAAAACATAAAAATGTCATTGGTACAAAATTATCACATACTGATGTTGCTGAATATATTCAAATTGGATTAAATCCAACAAATGAAGAAAATAATTTCAAAGTCTTTACTGGGTTAGGTAATTTATTATTACCATCAATGACAGTTGGATTAAGTGGTGCAGTTGATGCAATTAGTGGTGCATTCCCTAAAATTTACGTTGAATTGTTCAATGCTATAAATGAAGGTGATTTGAAAAAAGCTAAAGAATTGCAATTGATTGTCACCAAGGCTGAAAGATTATTACAATTTGGTGTTATTGGTATCAAAAAAATCATTCATTTACAAGGATTTGGTGAAACTCATCTTGGTAGAATTCCATTAAATTACGATGTTAGTGATGAACAATGGGCCACTTTAGATCCATTTTTAGCAGAAATTAATTCTTATGATACAAGTTCTAAATAGAGTATATAGAAATAAATACTATTATGAAATAACCTTTATAATCATTTATTTATTCTCACCTCTTACTAAATAAGTTCTAACACAACACAAACCCAAGGCAAATACACAAACAAAACTTGAAAAAATTTGAGCATGTCTAATACTATCTTCATAACTCCTTCTAACGACTTCTCTAATTTCCTCATCCAAAGAATCGATAACACTAATCGATCTAGTAACTTTCTCAAGAATCTTCACCACTTCAACTTGATCCAGATCTAAATCTGCAAGATTTTTCAATAATTCAAATTTCAAAGATTTCAATAAAATAATTGATGTTATTGCGACTCCATAAACGTTACCTATCGCTCTGAACAAATATAACGTTGAAGTCGATGACGCCTGGATCGCTTTATTGAATGAAAACACAAAAGTGAATAATAATGCAGGATTAGACATTCCCAAACCTGTATTCGCTGGGATCAACAATAAATTCAATAAACGAGTTGGAAATTTATCAGATATTAATAATGCAAGGAAATTACCAAAACCTAATAATATGACACCAATATATATCAAATATTGTAAATTCTTGATGTTTTCATTCATATAATACGCTGTTGTTAAAGAACCAACACTTGTGAATAATGAAGGGATACCTAATCTTAAACCAGCTTTTGAAGGGGAATCATCCAACACGATTTGGAATAATAATGGAAGGATGAAGATATATGCAAGATTAACAAATCCAGTCATTGTAGAAATGAATAAAATTAAATAATTTTTAAATGTTTTAATCTTATGAAATTGAATAATGGGGATCCTTGAAGTTGTTATTTCAATTTTATAAAATTTATAAAGAATTAATAATGATGTGATGTTTAATGTTAGGGAAGTGTATGAATGTGTGTATAATGATAATAATTGCCCTGTTAATCCAATAACCAATAAAATTGAACCAATTAAATCAATGTTTTCAAACACATTCAATTCATAATTGACATCTTTTTGATTATTGATATAAAACCAACCAAACATCAAACCGATTAAACTTATAGGAACTTGACTCAAGAAACAATACCTCCATCCTATTTTCTCTGCAATGAACCCACCTAATGACGCACCTAAGATACTACCCATTCCAATCAAAATGTTTTGAAATCCTTGAAATAATCCTCTTTTAGAAGCTGGAATCAAGTCTGAATTAATAACCGTTGCTAATGTGATTAAACCACCACCTCCAACACCAGTTAATGCCCTTGCAAAGAACAGTGTGAATATATCTCTTGATAAAGAACATGTAATACAACCAATGGTGAATGTAATGGTTGCGAAAAAATAACAAGTTCTTCTTCCTAAAATATCAGAAAATGAACCATATAACGGTTGGAATGAAGTTGATGTGATTAAATAAGAGGTTGTTATCCAAGATCCCAAGTTTGCTGCATTGAATTCAGATCCAATTGTAGTGTATGTTGATGCGGTTATAGTTGAATCAAAAGCAGCTAAAAAGACGTTTAATAGTAATGAAGTTTCGATTTGGACAATGAATGGGATGTTTAGAATAGAAGATTCTTCTTCGTCTTCTTCTTCTTCTTCCTCTTGTTCACTGGGTTCGATGCATGAATCGATTGATGAGTAGTTTTGTTGATTTTGACTTAATTGTTCAAGATCTTTAATATCACCACTCGCTAGTAGTAATATTGATTCAGTGGTTGAGAATTTCCTATGATGGGATAAACCAGGCAATGAAGTGTTAGACATGATGCAGTACCATTAACCATCATCCAAACGAGCAGACCATGATAATTGAGATTAGTGAAGATATTTAAACGTTTCTCTCATTCAAAATTTATTGTAAAGATTATGAAATGTGGCTTTCATTGGTGGCTCATAAATAATTGACAGAGAAGTGGCACATTAAGAAGTGGCACAGTGGTGGCTGATTCCACTATTAGTGTGAAAATGGGCAGTAGGTGGTAGTTAGTAGCCTAGTAATTCATCATGGAGATGTGTCATAAATATGTGGATTGGGTTTAATATTGGCCCACCAAAATAGCCCACCATGAATGTGTCAAATTAATATCTACTTAATCTTTAAACAAATCACTATAAGCTTTCATTAAACATAATATACAACACTTTTTTAAACAGTTGGAGCTTTTGGCATTGGAGTTGATGGGATAACAACATAACTGTTTTCATGATTAGCAACACCGGCATACACAATAACAAACCCACAAGTCGTAGCCAACAACCCAAAGACACCACCAACTTTATTAATAGTGACATTTCCAGTCAAACAACCAATTGATAACAACATTAAAAAGATCCATAAGAAGAAGAATAACAAAAAGAATGGATATGTTGATTTAAAAGTACATAACCACATTAAAAATGAAAATATAAACCATGCAAATAAATAAAGTCCTAATGCATTATTGAATTCTTGAGTAGTTTCATAAGTATCAGCAACACCCCAAACATTAGCAATTATTAAACCATAAGACATCCAAAACCCACCAAATGCACCTAAACAAGTAGCAGCAAATGTGTTTTCTAATAATAAACACCAAAGACCTGCAATTGATTCTAAAACACCACCAAGCACCACGGCTGCACCAGCTAAAATGTTGACATTAGTGACACCTCTTGCCTGAACGTTAACTAATGCAACGACAAAGCAACAAATTGAAAAACCTGTTAAACCTAATGGGACTGGATTACCCATTGGTCTTGTTGGGATTTTATGGACACCTGGATTTAAAGAACCTGCAAATGCGTTTTCTAAATCTGATCTTTTGAAGGCTTGGGAACCTAGATATATGATATCACCATTAGTTGAAGTTTTAATTTGACATAGTTCTGGTTCTGGATTATGATATGGTGTTGTGTTTTGTGATAGGGATTCGTTTGAATAATGGTTTGCGTTGGTTAATTTTTCTGGATTATCAGTCATTTTGGTTATATATATGGAGAGAGTGAGTTGACTAATTTGGTTGTGAGGAAATGGTTTGGTATTTATATGGGAACGGTAGTGGGTTAAAAGATGAGATGAGATGAGAATGACATCGGAGCACAGTAAATGATTTTGAATTAATGATATCGGAGTACGAAATGGATTATCATTACTTTTTATGAGGGTTGGTGCTGGGACCTGAGTCCTAGGAGCGGTTTAATGGGAGTATGGTGGATACACTGTGTAGTAGGAGTCCATAATCCATAATCCAGTGTGTGTACCTTCAATAAAACAAATCATGAGTACATATCATGAGATTTTAAATAATAGAGATTAAGCTATCCACTTCTTATACGCTTCACTGAAAGAATTTTAGTTATCGAGTCTTGGGAATAAAGCGAGTACGGCCTTAGTCGATTAGAATATACATATTACAAACAGAGAAACACAAACCCTTCGACTTCAGCCCTTTGGATTGTGCGAGTGAAGGCCGTGTAATAATTAATTTGTACATAGATGTTGATGATATGATCGGAGTTTGACACAGTACATTACAATATAAACACAGTACATAGCACATAGTACATACACATCAACAAGAGAAGTCTGACACTCTATAAACAACTCACAATTGTGTGGGGACAAACACACTCAAATCAATTGCCACTATTAAAGATTACACCCACCATTTCACCACAAACACTTCGAATTTTTTTCTCTCTCTGTTGCGTAAAATTTAATTTATTTTTTGACATTTGACGGATTCCGCCCAGTGCGTTACTCAGGTAATTTCTAGGTCTCGACTCTCCAGAGTCCGCATTGGGCAAGGTTGCGAGCGATGGATAATTACATAACCATTACATAATCATGGTTAGTGTGCCCCGCGCCCTGTCGTTCTCGTTTAATTATAATTTGCCTTTACACTCTGTCTTTTATAATAGAAATAGCACTATATTCAAATTTGTTCACCATGAACAGATACAACTTCATTTTCTTCGTCCTTTTCATAACGTTCTTGCTTCCTGGTCCACCAGTCTCTCCCATTGCTTCAGATGAACAATATAATGCCCTTTCATTATTCAAATCAGAATTATACCATTCTTATTATCAATTGATTAATTCAACATATAATCAAAATTATGGAAATTTAACCGGTTTCAAATTAAGTTATCAAGACGTGTTGAATGGTGAAGTTAACCAGACTTATCCAATACCTGGTAAAGACTATGATCATTGGGTTAATAATCAATCATATTCAATATTGCCTGATTTAATCACAACTAATGCCCAAGAAGTATGGGATATTGATTTAAAAGAACCACAAACTTCAGATTATAATTATTATACTAATATATCATCTACTTTGAAAGGTGAGTTCAAATCACTTAATAATTCATTAGTTAATCTACCATTACAATTACCTCAATATTTACAAGATTTTCAGAATGATTTAAATAATCCATATATTGAACCAGATTCAAGAAATCTCAAGATTAATAAAATAGGCAATATAACAGATGATACAGGATTGATCAGAGTTGAAATAACACCAATCAATAAGATAAATGATTATTATTTCAATCATGATTTAGATTCCAAGATTAAAATGATTAAAATTGATTTAGAAATTTCTAATTTTGATGAATCTAATAAACAAACAATTGAGACAAATGGATTTTATTTCGTTGAATCAGGAAATATTGTGACATCATCAAACAGTGCTAAATTCTTAAGTTTATACGGTGGATTAAATCATATGACTTTCACAAAAGATAATTTTGAATTAAGTAAATCATTAACGTTAAATTATTTAAATCATACATTTTTCCAAAATTTAGAAATGAATTCAAATTTAGAGATAAATTTCAATTATTTAACTCAAATTTTAGAAAAATCTACAAATCATTGTGAATTTATAACTTATTTCCATTTAAATAAAGTTAATTTATCCAAAGATGAAATCATTGAAATTGATGAAGAATTACAAAATCAAATTGGTAGACCTATTAATTTTGATAAAATTCCAGGTTTGAATTTAACAGGATTAATTTATTCACCAGATTGTTCAATTCAATTAGATATTGAGAACATTTATGGATTAAAACATGAAATTTTAATCTTTAAACTTCATAAAATTGTAATTATTGGAATAATATTATTATTTTCACAAATTTTTTTAATAATGAAACAAATGAATCATTCAAATACACCATCAACAATCTCAAGATTATCATTCTGGTCAATTTGTTTAATGAGTTTAGTTGATGGATCATTAGCAATGTTATACCTTGTTGGTTCTGCAATTTTAAATAAATTATATTTACCATTAACAGTTTCTGCATTCCTTGCATTCATATTAGCTTCAATTTTTGAAATGAGATTCATGATTAGTATTTATACATCACAATTAAATGAAAGAAATTTGAATTTATTCACTGCATTACAAGGAAGACCATTAGATGAAGAACCAACATTACCACCAACAACGACACCAATTGAAACAGAAACACCAGATGAGGCACAAGTTAGTGGAACTATATATTCAAGATTTTTCTTCGTCTTGATAATTTTCACATTCATTACATTAAATTCAGTGATGTGGCCAAAACATGTTCGTATGTCATTTGAATATTTTGTTTTATTTATATTGAATTCATATTGGTTACCACAAATTTATAGAAATGTCGTCAAGGGATCACATAGATCTTTTAAAAAATGGTTTATTTTAGGAACGACCACAGTTAGAAGTATCCCATTATTTTATTGTTTTGTTATTAAATCAAACGTTTTCGAACATCATTATGATTTACAATATTTCATATTTTTAATGAGTTGGATTTTTGTACAAATTGGTGGATTGTTCTTACAGGATATATTTGGTGCAAGATTCTTTTTACCAAAGAGATTATTACCACAAACTTACAATTATCATCCAATCCTTACTGAAAATGACATTGAGAATGGATTTGGTATTGAACATGATCATGAACGAACAGATTTAGAAACAACACCATTGAATCCTGATTCCACCAATGTTCAAATCAAGAATTCAAATGGTTCACATTCAACAGATTGTTCAATTTGTATGACTGAGGTGTCATTACCAATAATGAAATCAAATTTAGAAATGGCTTCTAATTTCTTATTGAGGAGACAATATATGGTTACCCCGTGTAAACATATTTTCCATACTCAGTGTTTGGAAGCGTGGATGAAGTATAAATTGCAGTGTCCTGTTTGTAGAAACAACTTGCCTCCTTTATAGTGAATGTTTAATGATGTTATGAATTTAGTGTGTTTATATGAAAATTGTAATAAAATTAACCCGAACTCATCTCTTGAATCTTTGAATCTCACTGAAATAATCACAATGTCAAACAACAAAGCGTACGTCTAGACTCCACCCACCACACCCACCATCTACATAGTACATACTAACACACCCACAAGTTTCAAAGCATGTCTTTTCGGTATGTCAAACTCTCCCATCACCACTACTTAACAATACTAACTATATTAAAAAGACATGGATGGTTTATTAATCAACACAGAAGACATCTACACCGAAGTCACCAATGAATTACTAGCAGAGCACGGAAAGGGAGAATTAACATGGGACGTCAAGATCCAACTTCAAGGAAGACCTGGGCCTGAAGTAAGTAATACACACACACACCATACCCAATTATAATAATACTAACAAATAAAAGGCATCAAGGTTATTAATTGAAGCATATGATTTACCATACACTCCCAATGAATTAATCGCAAAGAACATCTCTAAACAAGAAGAAAAATGGAAAAACTGTGCTTTTTTACCAGGTGCCTTGGAATTATTAACATATCTTCACACGAATAACATTCCATTCGCATTAGCTACATCTTCCAATAAGATCAATTATGAAAGAAAGACAAATCATTTAAGACATGGGTTTGACCTTTTTGGGAAACATGTCGTCACTGGAGATGATGCACGGATTCCAAGTGGTAGAGGTAAACCATTTCCTGATATTTGGCTAACTGCATTGAATTCATTAAATGATGAATTAGATCAAGATATTAAACCTGATGAATGTTTGGTGTTTGAAGATGCATTGCCTGGGATCATTGCTGGTAAGGCCGCTGGTGCGTATGTTATTTGGATCCCTGATGAAAGAGCATTGAAGGTTATGAATGGTGATGAAGTGGAACATATTGGATCTCAAGGTGTTATTTTGAAATCTTTAGTTGAATTTGATCCAAAGCAGTATGGATTATAGAGAATTTAGATATTATAGATGAATTATATATTTTGAATGTGTATTAAAATGATTAGTATGAAAGATTATATAGGAGAATTTCTAAATAAATATGAAACACTTTCACCATTATGTAAACGTCTAATACTTTCAGCTAAAACACCAGAAATATCAATCGTGTCTAATTTTGGACATAACTTCAATTTTTCTTCAAATGGAACAGTATTTGTACAAACAACTCTATCTAATTTACTATTATTAATATTTTTAATTGCATTACCTGATAAAATACCATGAGTAACAATAGCAATAACTGATTTCGCCTTGTTTTCTAAAAGGATTTCAGCTGCTTTAGCTAAAGTACCACAAGTATCAGCCATATCATCAACGATTAAACAAACTTTATTAGAAACATCACCAACTAAAACCATTCTACTAACTTCATTAGCTCTTGCTCTTTCTTTATGAATCAAAGCGAAATTCAAATCTAATCTGTCTGCTAAACCAGCAGCTCTTTTAGCACCACCAGCATCAGGGGAAACGATGATAGCTTCTTTATGATCAACTGATTCTTTAATATATCTAACAACACTTGGTTCAGCATATAAATTATCAACAGGAACATCGAAAAACCCTTGAATTTGAGAAGCATGTAAATCCATAGTGATGACATGATCACAACCTGCAGTGGTTAACATATCAGCCATTAATTTAGCAGTGATTGGAGCTCTTGATTTATCTTTACGATCTTGTCTAGCATATGGGAAATTTGGAATAACGGCAGTGATACGTCTTGCAGAGGCACTTTTACAAGCGTTGATCATGATTAAAAGCTCCAAGACACGGTCATTGACGACACCTGAACCAATCTGAGTGACGATGTAGATGTCTTGATCTCTGACTGATTCACCAATAGAAAATGAAACTTCTCCACAAGAATCTCTTTTCAAGTAACAATCTGTTAGTTTCAAGCCTAGTCTTTTGGCAACGAGCTCAGCAAGGCCTCTGTGGACGTCACTTGCTATTAGTTTGATGGAGTTTCTGGCCATGATGTGAGTTGTGCGTGGTGGGGGGAGTAGTAAGTTGTACTTCTATCAGAAATATTTAATGGTTTGATGTTCCAGCTTTAGATAAAATTTTTTTTTATTAGAAATTTCTTACATAAGCGAAATCAGAGTCAGAATTGATAAAATCGAGGGAGATTGAGCGATAAAGAAGAAGATGGGATACATCATTTGTTTAATCGTTGCATCATCATTCATTTCGTTATTCATTTCGTTTTCTTTCCAGTTTTTTTCATCACAATTTGACCATTTTTCACTTCATCTGAAGCATCTTTAAATTTCTCTTGAGATTCTAAGAAAAACATCAAATCTTTAACTTGTTCTTCCAATTCTTCATTTTGTAGTGTTAATTCTTTGTTTTTACTCTTTAGTTCCTTAATATTGCTGGATAATGCATCTGTTAGACTTTGTTCGTCTTTCCATTTTTTTTCAAAGTTTTTAGCTATTTTTTTAACTATTTCAATTTGATTGGCCTGTTTCTTTAATTCAACTAATTCATTATTTGAATTCATTTCAATTGATCGAAACTTTGATTCTAATAAATTCAATTTCTCTTCAAATAATTTCAACTTATCTTCTTTCAATTTTAACTTCTCAATTGATGAATGATTAGTTTCTAATAATCTACTTTCATAATATTCTCTTTGTGATTCTAACTGTGTCAATAGAACATTTGAATATTCAATACTATAATCTAAACTCTTCCCCTTTGTATCATCACTGCATGAGGAATTATCACTTGAATTCAACTCAACTAATTTCCCATCAGTCTCATTTTGTAATAATCTATGAACATAATTATCTCCTGCATAATCCCAAACTCTTTGTGTTGAAATATCCATTGCAAAACAATGATTCGTACTTTCATAATGTTCAATTGCATGACGAGATTCATAACGCCCACAACCAACGTTCCCACAGATTAAACAAACCCATAAATTGGAATTCCCACCACATGAAGAACAACAATCTGATTTATGTTTCATTGGATCAATTGTAATATTGGAATATCTACAAACTGGACAAGTATCATCTCTCCATTGGCTTAAACATTCACAATGAAATGTATGTTGACATGAGATAGTTAATAACCCAGTGATATCAGAATCCATTCTTTCTAAACAAACAGGACAAGTTGGTAATTCTTTAACTTTTGAATTTATGTTTGATTGTTTAACTTGCATTGTGAATGGATCTTCTAAAAGAAAAGGAATCCCTAAAGTTGGTGAATTCAAAGGTGTGAAAATAACAGATTTGATGAAAATTGTATGACATCTTTCAGATTCCATTGAATTGAATTGAATTCCATTAAATTCATCTTGAAATCTTCTTGCTTGATCATTTTTTCTAAATTTAATTAATACCATAAATCTATTAATCTCTTCACTTTTAATCAATCTGAAATGTGAGATGTTCTTAACGAAAGATTCACCAATGAATGATAATAAATCAGTAGGCGACATATATGATGGAACTGCAACAATTGCAACTGTTGTGTCATCTGAATCAACTTCAACGGTTTTATCTTTGGAATCTTCATATTCTCTAAATAGCTTCACAACACCGTATCCCATGTATTTGGCCTTGATTGGCTCTTTGGAGGAATGATACATGTCTAGACAAGTTAATGATATTGGAGATTGTCTGTAATCCAATTGAGTATGTTTTGATGCGATTGTATGAGAATTTGATTCTTTATTTGATTCTTTATTCAATTCAATGAAAATATTCTGGTTTTTAATAACTTCACTACACCAACTATCTTGACCTTCAGTATTATAAAGAACAAATTCTATCAAATATCCAGTCATTGAATAACTGATTTGATAATTGTTTTGAATAAAGAACAATGAAATTATTCTATTTGTGTTCAGTGATGAGCCCATCGCTCCTAACACATAATTATATTTATACTATTTACTACAAAATCCATCATAATAAAACGTATATTTAGTACTGAATGTTTTCTTGGTTGGTGGCTGGCTGTAAGCTTTCAAGTAAAGCGTCTTTCTCTTGTTTTAAAACCTTTTTGGAGACCCAACCTCTTCCTGGAATGAAAATTCTTTTCAATGGTTGACCAAATTTATCTGTAGTTGGATGATCAAGAACTGATGGAATTGGTCTCTTAGGATCATGGATATTAATGTCAGTTCTTGCCTTTCTAGTTGGCTTTTGTTGATCTAAAAACTTGACTGTGTTTCTTGATAAAGAATCTTCATACTGTTTAACCGATTTAAGAATTAATCGCAGAGAATTAGCTTCTTCTGACTCAGGAACTTGCGTCTCATCAGTTGGAGCATCAACAATAATCTCAGGAGATTCAAGATTTGCACTTTTAGAATCTTCTTCAGCTTCCTCCTCTTCAAACTTTTGATTAACATGAACTCCTTTTTCTTTGACTTCCACTTCTTCTTCCCTCTCTTCAATTTGACTAGCTGGTTTCACATATCTTGCATTATTAACAGTTGAGTATATTAATCCAGTAACACAAATCACAATAAGTAGAGCTTTAAAAGAGATACTTTCAATAGCCACTTCAGTCCAAATGAAATCTTCTTTAAGATTATGAACGTCTTTTGAATACTCAAAGATACATTCTGCAGTTTTAAGGATGATTAATTGTGCTCTCTTCTCTTCAGAAACCCATAAGAAACAACTGTTTATAATATTAGTATTCAACTCCAAAATATAGAGATATTTTAAAATACTCACTTCCCTAACGATTCAGTTGATTTTTGAGCGCCAAATAAAACTTCAAAATCTTCAAGAATACCTTTCCTATATCTTTGAAAACATCTTGATGCAACATAATCATTCATACAATTCACCATTCCTAAGAAATTATCAGACTGTTCAGAAAGGATCTCCTTTGGCTTATATTTTTCAACACCATCTAAAAATGTCCATAATTCTAGTTTTAATAGACTTTGAACCAGTAGATAAAGACCAAAACTACATAATATAACACCAGAATAAAACTTGATTCTTTCTTCCTTCATATCAGAAATCATTTGGATTTGAATCACATATTAATAAAAAAAAATTGTGTGAAGATATCTATGTTTTTATTTCATTTTTGTGTTTACATTTAAAAGATTTTGGTTTTGTGTCAAAAAATTTTAAGATCTACAAAAATCGTTTATCTAAATATATTTGATTTTAAAACTATTATACAAGTGAATGTGGTGTTTCTATTTATTGTTCACCGTTGACGAATTGTTGTGCTTTAGCTTTAACGTATTCAGCACCTTTAACATCATTATTTTGTTCTTCTAAACTTAACCATTTAGCAAAAAAGAATCTAGCTTGTTTACGTGAAATTTTTCTTTGGAAGACTCTTTCAAATAATTCTTCAGCTTTCTTCTTTTCAGATTTTTTAATTTCTTGATCAATGTAAACATTCCAAATATCAATACGTTTTGGAACATCTGCAAGTAAACCTTCAAATAATGTTCTACCTTGTTCAGCATCACCTTTATTGAATTCTAATTGTGCAAATTTACGAACAACTTCAACATGATCACGTTTTGGTAACATTGATAAAGCATCACCTAAGACTTCATGAGCTCTAGTATGATCATTACGGTCTAATAAATAATCACCATAAGAAACCCATGTTGAAACTGAAGATTTACCAAATTTCTTTGTAATTTTCTTGAATAATTCATCAGCTTTGTTGAAATTTTCTGATAAGACATAAATACTTGCTAATTTTTGATGCATTGTTAATGAATCCATGTATTCTGTTGATCTTTTGAAAACGTCTTCTAAAGTTTCAGGGGTACCAAAAGTGTTTTCTAAATTTAATAATGCAATCCAAATGTTTAATTTTTCTTGTTCTTCACGATAACTTATTGTTTTCAAAGCACGTTCACCAATTTCTCTAGCTTTTTCAATTTCACTTAATTGTAATTGGAAAGACATGAAATTCATCCAAATGATTGAAGAATTTGGATTACCAATGATTAATCTTTCAAAATCAGATGCAGATTGTGGAGCTTTTGAATTAATATCACCAGTGGTATCTTCAACGATTTTTTTAGCTGATTTCTTTTTCTTGGTTTTAGTTAATGTGAAATCTTCTTCATCACTTGATTCTTCTTCTTGAACTTGATCCAAGATTTGAGCAGTCCAATCGAAACCGTTAGTACCTAAACCTGATAAACCAACTGATTTCTCTTCTTCTTCTTCTTCTTCATCACTTTCTTCAACTTCACTGTCATCATCATCATTATCAACATCTAATTCTTCATCAGAATTATCTTCAGCATCAACGAATTGTTCACCTTCATCTTCACTTTCTTCATCAGCGTCCTTCATTTCTATATCTTCAGAACCTTCAAAGTAAGAAGCTTTCATACCTAAAGATAATTGTTTCTTTTTATCATCAATCTTTAAGATTTTAACTTTAAAATTATCACCTTCACCGAATAAAGCTTTAACATCATGAATGACATTATCGGCCATTTGAGAACGATGACATAAACCACTGATGTTTTTGGTACCTGATAATGAAACGAAAACACCAAAATCGGTAACTGTTCTAATAGTACCTTCAAAAATTTCACCAACTTCTAATTGATCAAAAGTTTTCAAATTAATTAAATCACCTTTAACTTCTGATTCTTTTAAAGTTAATAAAACATTATTTTGACCCTTTGATGAAACTTTAGCAGTGACAATTTGATTTAATTTAAAGAATTTTTTCCAATCTTTTAGAAATGAATCAGATAAATCTGAAACTCTACAATAACCGGAAACTAAAGTACCAAGACCAATAAAGATACCTTTATCAGTGATGTTTTTAATAAAACCTTTAACAACATCACCAACTTCTAAATCTGATGAATTTGTAATTAATTTTTCTTTTGAATTTTCAGAACGTAAAGAAACTGAAATTCTTCTATTTGGTTCATCAACGGCTAAAATAACAGCTGGAACAACGCTATTAATTGAATAAATATCTTTTAAATCATCTTCATAATCATTTAATGCATCAGTGATGTATGAGAAACCAACGTAGTTTTTAGCTAATTCAACATAAACACCATTATCAGCGATTCTAACAATACGACCTGGTAATTTTTCACCAACTTTAATGTCATCATATGAAGAAACACCATTTTGTCTTGCTGTTAAAATGATTGAATGTTTATCTAAATCAACTGATTGAACTCTAACTTTAATAGCAGAACCAATTGGGAAATGTTCACGAATGTTTTTCAATAATTCAGTGTTATCTGATAGATCCATGAATGAAATAACAGCGTTTGTATTTGGTGATAAAGTGACAAAGAAGAAAGATTCTGATGATTGATTAATAAAACCAATATGTTCTTCACCAACATTTAAATCTTCAATGTTTAAAACTTTTGGAGTTTGGGATTTCTTGAGACTTAATTCAACAACATCCTTATGAGATTTTCTTTCTGAAATAACATGATCATAATTATGGAACCCAATAATTGTAGCATTTAAAATTTGATCAACTTTGAACTGTGATAATGGATTTTTTGGATCTTTAATATCATTATAAGAATCATAAATTTCAGAAATGTCAATTCTACCTAAAATATTATCAGCCAATTCAACATTTAAATGTAATTGAGTAACTTGAGTAATTTTAACTTTAATTGATTTACCAATAGTAGTATCACTTAATTTCTTAATTGATTTATCAATTGGATTAATAGCTGGATCATTATCTTTATTACCATTAATAGCTAAAAAGAATCTTCTATCTTGATAAAGTTCCAAGACTCTAACTGAAACTGATTGATTAACATGATATAATCTATTTAAATCATCAACTGGTCTGAATGAAGCATTTTTTGGTAAGACTAAACCAACAAAATTACCGTTAAAACAGACGAAAACACCAGCTTTTGTGATGTTTTTAATATAACCTGGGATTAATTCATTAGAAACGGTTAAATCTTCAAAGATGGTTGGTAATGATTCATCTTTAGCAGCTTTGATTAAAGATTTTTTAGCTGTTAATTCAACTGATTTTTTAGCATCATTTTTATTTAAGACTAAAACTTCAATTTTAGCACCAATTTCTAATTTTTTAAAAATAATACGATTATCTTCATATGAACCATCAGATAAATGAGTATCAACAATACCTCCTCTTAATTTATTTTTAGAAATTTCAACAGTGATTACATTTTTAGATTTTTCAACAACTGTTGCCTTTAAGACAGATCTACCGACTTTCAACGATTCAAAATCTTTTAATTGATCTTCTGTTGTATCATTACCTGATCTGCAAGTGACATAAACTTTTTTATTTTCAGGATCAAAGTTAGTGACTCTAACGTTAACTGTTTGACCTAATTTTAAAACATCTTCTGGTTTTCTAACAAAAACTTCAGAAATTTCATTTTTTGGTAAATAAGCTCTAATGTTACCAAAGAATGAAACAAAGACACCATTTGGTAAGAATTGTTGAACGGTAGCAACTGATTTAACACCGATTTTAATATCATCTAAAGAAGTGATGAAATCTTCAGCTTCAACTAATGATTTTTTTAAAGTTAATGAAATAACACCTTTGAATCTTGAAACGTTTAAAACTCTACCTTTAACTTTTGAACCAATTTTATATTTTCTTTCTGGATTGGTCATTATAGTATCTGTGATCTGTAATGAAGAACAAATAGCTTCATATTCATCCATGACTTTCATAACTAAACCTCTTTCTGGGGAAATTTCAACAACTTTACCAGTGACTAAAGTACCAATTGGGATATCTTGAGCTCTCATATATTCTTTTTCAACAACTTCTTTATTCAAGGTTAAATTATAAAGATTGTCAACGGTGGAATAACCTAAGATTCTACCTGGATGTTGAGTACCTTCATAGAAAACATTAGTGATATCAGGACCCTCAAGACCTGTTTTAGAAAGATGAACACGACCAAATCTATCACCACCGAATTTAACGTATAAATAATTAGAATCACGACCTTCAATGCTGACTGATTCAATGACTTGACCAACTGGATAAGCTTCTAATGGATTAGATGAAGTTTCTGAATCATATGCAGTTTTATTCAATTCAACAGTATGTGGTAATGAAGATAAATATAATTTTGATGCACCACCAGACATTATCACAGCTAAGACTCTTGCTTTAACAGTGGTACCAATTGAGAATTTAGCTTTGATTTCCTCTTCATTGTATGAATTCAAATGAGAATAATTGATTGAAGCATCAACAAGCCCTAAAATCTTAGCAGTGACACCATTTTCTGAAACGTCATTAATTAAAGCATCAACTAAATTACCAGCAACGATGGCATCAATTGATGAAACGGTGGTAACGATATCTGTTTCTTCAGTGGTTAATTTAACATTGATGATTTTACCCTTTGTTGAAACGATAGTTGTGAATAAAACAGATCCGACCAAGATATCATTTGGATTTAAACCAGCTAATTTAATTTCTTTGTTTGAAATGAAACCATTGAAGTTTTTTCTACCAATATCAAGAATTAAACCATGATCTTCCACACTTGCGACGGAGACTTGTAAAGTGTTACCTGGGATGAAATCTTCTTCGGATTCTAATGTTTTATTAACATCTTCTGGATTGATAGATAGTTCAATATGTTTCTTTTGATCTTTTGATTCAGTTGCAGGTTCAACGACTAAAGCACGTAACCATTGGCCAACTTTGAAATATTTAATTAAGTTTGGAGTTTCATTATTTTCATTATTGTTTTCATCATCACTTTCATCATCACTTTCTAATGAAGCTTGTAATTTTTCATTAATTTTATTAGAAATTCTGGTGATTGGAACAAAAGCAGTTAAGTTATCAGCTAAAGCTAAAACAATGTTTAGTTTAGTAATTTCTAAGATTTGACCAAAGACATAAGCACCAGGCACAACGTTTTTAAAAGTTAATGTTTCAATTGGGATTATTTCTTCTTCAACTAAATCTTTAGCAGGTTTGGCAGTCTTTGTAGTTTTTCTCTTTTTTGGAGCACGATTATTAGATTCACCTTCTTTACCAGTACTTTCTGATTCTTTACCAAATAAGACATCACCGGCAACTTCATTATTAACTTCTTTTAATTCTAAAGCAGATAAAGTAGATGCACCACCTCTAGGAAATGATATTTCACTTGTATCTAAGATTGATCTTTCTGGTGCATGAGTTTTATCTTCCCTGACCAAAGGAGATTCCTTTTTGGCATCAGATCTTCTTCTCTTAGTGATAGCCATCTTGAATGTATAAGACTAATAGAGTAAAGTGTTGTGATTTGTATGTTATTTTAACTACTTTATTGATTTGATTTAAAAAAAATTTAAAAAAAATTTACTCTGGAGTGCCCGAACCGTTTCTTAATCAGGAAATAGCAGATGAGCTCGAGATGAGTATGATAGAAGTGAAGGAATAGTGGGATATTGTGATGGAATTGAGATGGTAAAGTACCGATCTGATACTGGACCACCCAATGAAGGATTTTTCACCAATTTAAAGCTAAAAAGCACGATAATTATCAGTGTAATTCCAATATAAATTACAAATCAGAATCATACAAAATGTGTCAATTAATTAAACATTTAAATTAGTATCTATACACACCAAAAGGTCCTTATTTTAACAATTGACCAATAACTTTAGACAATTTGGTAGCAGCAACGTCTTCACTTGAGATTTTTGTGGTTATGAAATCAGAGTTTTTATTCTTTAAATAAGTTTGTTCAATCAATTTTAAACTGTGGTCATTGACAATAGAACCGAATTCTTTATTCTTAGCAACGAATTCCTCAAATTTGTTGACAATAAGTAGCTCATAAAGAGAGATCAAGTTTTGGATTTTAGTATGGTAATCATTTTGAATTGCAAAGATTGATGCAGGGAGTAAATGTAAATATAAAGAGAAGTCTTGATCGATGAATTCAATTAACCCTTGGATCAAGACCTTGATGGTTGATTCTTCTCTTTCTTTACTGTTGTCTTCACTCAACTCGTATAGTTTCAATAATGCTAAATTTGAATTCAAATCACTGTAGTCATTTTCATATTGGTTTTGTAAGTAGTCTTGAAGTTCTTCAATAACGGAGATGTCGTATCTCTTTAAACTGGATATGATTTCATTTATGGATTCTGGTCTTTGAGGTAATGGTTGGGTAAGTCTGTCACTCATTTTGTGGTGTGAATGTGGAGTAAATTATGTGATTTTATGGATTAATTTCAATTTCCAGTTGACTTTATTCGATGAAAATCTTCAGTTAAATTTAAATCCGAACACCACGAAATAATGACCTACGTCTATATTAAGTGCCAGTTCATATATTACTTACAAGGGCAGGAGCCCATCATCAGTTGGATGCGTTTCTCATGGAGAGGAAACAATTCCACACAACACCGACTAGAAATAATTGTTAGTATAAATATCAATAGATTAAATTGGAAGTATTATACTCACTAGATGATGAAAATGGAACTTGAAACCTTTTAGGCATCACTAAGAAATTGATGAATTGAACCAATGGCCAGATCATATAGTTCACTGCCAACGTGCTGAAATAGATCTTTCTTATTTTTTCAGATAATGTGACTTTATCACCTCCTTCTAATATGAAATTAGAATATGTAAAGAAACAGAACAATGAGATTGGCGAATACACCAATTGATCAGACAACACTCTTTCTAAAGCAGACACAAAAGTTGGTTCTGAGTTATAAAAATGGTTTAAGACCCAATACCAGCATTTCTGACAAAATGCCATGATAAACCCCCAAAATATAAAACCGACAAATCTATAAAAATTGAAGATATCCTTGTCTGTTTGTTCTGATAATTGTTGATAATTATTCTCACTTAAACTATTCGATCTGTTTCTTGATATACTTGAAGTGTCACCATAATCGGTATAAAACGAATCATCTATATTATTACCATCTCTAAATGAATTTAACGATATCGTTGAATGAGATCTAAGTCTAATATTACCACCATGTGCCATTGCATAAAAACATGAAAGACTTTGTGCCAATGTGTCTGATAATCCAAACAATAAAGTATTTGAAGTAACGATTGTTAATAATGGAGATCTCTCGTATAACGATTCGTATTTGTAAATTAGTTTATATAATAATGAAACAAAGATTGTCAATATACACCAGTTCAATATTGGGATATTTAGGAGTTTATATTGTGCGAAATAACTAATGATCTTGTAGTAATACGTTTGTTTATATCTGTCATTTATTGATTGTAGTTGAGATTCATGATCATTATTAGAGGGCAGTGTTATGTCTATTGTTGCATTAGATTCGTTTGTGTTTCTTCTTGTCAATGGAAGCCTCGTTGTTGGTGTGATGGGAGATGGGAGAGCCATTAGGTGGTGGATGTGATGTGATGGATGTTATGCGATGAAAGATTGGATCAAAACAATCGAATTGAATAAAAAAATGTGTCAAAATCCACCTCAAATTGATTGTTTTGTATTTTGAAAAGAAAACAAAAATAGATAATTAGGGCTGTGAGCAGTGACTTTTATCACGTGTTTCTGACTAGGGCTTCATTCCAATTTCCGTGACTTTCTTTCTCGCTTCCAGAATTTCCCCAAATTCGCGAAAAGTGAAAAATTCACAGAAATTTCCACACAAAAAAGTTCGCGAATTGGCGCCAAACTCGATTTTGTTAGAGGATTTTTCCTGGTTCGCGACACATTCCGAAAAAGTTTCCCAAACTCGAAAAACAAATTTACAAAGTTAAACAATTAACAAATACAAAGAACAATCACCAGTCCTTTAAGTCAATAAGTCAATATGTTTATTCCAAAAGAAGAAAGAACTAAGATCCACCAATACTTATTCAGTGGTATGTACACAATAGTACGGAGTCAAATAGGTTATTCAAGTGTCCAGTGTGGAAAGTGAGAGTAATACAGTCAATTGTAATTTAAAGAAGTGTCATAGAATGTTTTAAGTTAATGTATGATCAAGAACAGAAGTCAAATATAAGTGAGAGACTATGACAATCAGAAGAGCAGACCCTATTTCCATTTAGTCAATTTCTCAGTCACAATCAACCATCAAATAGAATAATTTCAGATTGAACAGTAATCTATTCACACATCACAACCACATGTCAAATTTCAACATCTTAGCTCTAATATAATACAATGAGCCAACCAACACATTACTATCCATATCAAGTCACATTTCCAATCAACTCAACACGTTCAGAACTCACTTGTATTCAAATCACCACTCACTTTAAAATTGTGATCTAAATAACCTATACTCCAAACATCTCGTTGATTCAGATTTACTAACAATATTACCACAGAAGGTGTTGTCGTTGCTAAAAAAGATTACAACCAAGCTAAACATGAAGAAATCGACACCAGAAACCTTTACGTTATCAAAGCTTTACAATCATTAACTTCAAAAGGTTACGTCAAAACTCAATTCTCATGGCAATACTATTACTACACCTTAACTGATGAAGGTCTTGAATACTTACGTGAATACTTACACGTTCCAGAAGGTATTTTCCCAAAAACCAGATTACAAGATACTGTTGCTGAAAGACCAAGATACTCTAGAAGAAACTAGATTTTGCTACAAAAGGTGTTGTAATTTTGTAAATGAGTTAATATAAAAATATCATTAGGTAAGATCATAGATGTAAAGCGAGAAATGGGGCTATAATTGATATTCATCATTCTTATATTTAGTAAAATTTAATAGTAACAGGTAATTTGTAGTGATTTAGGGCTTCGGAATTGAAGGTCATGTGACCTCATCCAGGGCTATTTCGCTATTTTTTTGAAAAACACCCAGACATTCTGTCAAACGCAAAATAATCCAAACTGGAAAAAAAAACAATTTCAAGAATCGTTAAACCAGTACTAAATAGACCTTGTTGAACAGAACTTAATTAATCAAGATGAAATTAAACATTTCTTACCCAACTAACGGTACCAACAAGTCCGTTGACATTGATGATGACCACAAATTACGTGTCTTCTACGAAAAAAGAATCGGTGCTGAAGTCGAAGGTGACTCAGTTGGTGATGAATTTAAAGGTTATATCTTTAAAATCGCTGGTGGTAACGATAAACAAGGTTTCCCAATGAAACAAGGTGTCTTATTACCAAACAGAGTTAAATTATTATTACACGATGGTGTTTCATGTTACAGAGCAAGAAGAAAGGGTGAAAGAAAGAGAAAATCTGTTAGAGGTGCCATTGTTACTCAAGATTTATCTGCTTTACATTTAGTTATCACCAAAGAAGGTGAAGCTGGTATTGAAGGTTTAACCGATGTTCAAAATCCAAAGAGATTAGGTCCAAAAAGAGCTAACAGAATTAGAAAATTCTACGGTTTAACCAAAGAAGATGATGTCAGAGACTTCGTTGTCAGAAGAGAAATTGTTAAAGGTGATAAAGTTTACACTAAAGCTCCAAAGATCCAACGTTTAATCACCCCAAAAAGACTTGAAAGAAAACGTGCATTAAAAGCTCAAAAAATTAAGAATGCTCAAGCTTCAAGAGATGCTGCTGCTGAATACGCTCAATTATTAGCTAAACGTTTACATGAACGTAAAGTTGAAAAAGGTGAAGCTAAAAAGAGAAGAGCTTCTTCTTTAAAAGCTTAAGTGTAATGATTAGGGGTTTATAAACATAATGAAATATAATTAAAGAAAAAGATATATCAAAAATTTATTGAAAAGATGGTGCAAAGTTGGATCTTTTTGTATTAGATGAGTCTAATATTGTTTTGTTGTTGCACAATTCACATTTTTATATAAAATAATCTGTAAAATAAAAAAAATAGGAAAAGGTATTTGAGTGTAGTGTGGTAACTTGAGTACCCATGGAGGATGGAGTCTGGACCATGGACTGAATATAGTGGTATAAATAGATGATTTAATATCTTCACCATCCGGACACCATGCTCAGAAATCTCAATTTTACTGCGATAGACAAGAATTAATGCAACTAATTTTAATACTAAGAAACTGCAGCAGTTGAACAGCAACAATGGCTGGAGATGACTTATATGTATGTCACAGCACAGCACTTCCACACTTCAACTACTAACAGATCGTTCATATAAAGTCCTTTCCAACTCCATCTGAGGCATTTGGAATACGAAACACCAATCAAAGAAAACCTCCATCAAGTTCAAACTCCTCTAACTACACAAGAACTCCACCATTACATGCAACTCAAACAAGTACTCATAATAAACCTATTCAGACAACCCAACAGCAGGTTTTTCAACAAAGAGTCATTTCAAACCCACAAGTCCATCAACAGAATAATAACATAAGACCACAACAAAAACAAATAAATCCTAATTATAGTAGGTCTCAACCTTCCACCCCATTCATACAGAACTCACCACAATATAATCAAGTCTATCAACAACCTAAACAAGAATACTTATATTCACAATCACAACCTCAATTACAACAAGTTCCACAACAAATTCCACAACAATTTACACAACCTCAAAGAATCCAACAGCAACAACAACCCAGAATCACTTCAGCTCCATCCTCATACAGTCCTCCAAAGGCACAATATCAACAACAATTACCTGTCTTACCAAAGGATCCAAATCATAGAATTGATCCTTCACAAATTTTAGAACGTCAATTAAGAGAATTATTTGATCGTGTTGATAGAAATAGAGATGGTACATTAGATGAAACTGAATTAGCCACTGCACTTGCCAATGATGATGGAACAAGATTTCAAAGTAGTACAGTCAAAGTAATGATGAAATTATTTGACGCTGATTCTTCTCATGGTTTAGAATTTAAAGAATTTTATCATTTATGGAATTATATCTTACATTGGAGGAAAACTTTTGATAAATATGATGTTGATCATAATTCCAAGATTTCATTTGGTGAATTTCAAACAGCAGTGGAAAGTTTTGGATATAGATTACCTACAGATATCGTATTGTTTGTGTTTCAAAAATTTGGAGATTTTAATACAAATAAACCAATGACTTTGAAATTCGATATGTTTGTGGAAAGTTTGATTTGGTTATTACGTTGTACGAATATTTTCAAAAAATTTGATTTAAAAGGAAATGGGATTGCAACTATATCATTTCAAGATTTCGTTCATGAAATTCTTTCATTTATATAATTCAAATTAATGATAATACAGTTCTTTGGAATCAGTTCAATAAATATAATCTCACTAAAGATGTATAACAAAATTCAGATAAGAAAATGATAGATATAGAGGAATCTTAGTATAATTTATTCTATTTATTACAAGTAGAAGACTCCAAATTAAATTAGAACAAGTATAAAACTGACTATTGGTTAAAACTATATAAAGAATTAAAGAATTGCTTAAGCAGCAGGAAATCTTTACCTTTTTCACGCACACTACCATGCTCAACTTGTTCAACGATAGACTCATCAGAAGTAACTTCAATGAAAATTATATAAATCAAATAGAGGTAAATCCGTAAATCCGAGATATCATCTCTATTGGGTTTCCAGAGAAAATGATAAATTACACAAAACCAAAAAACCAGAATCATAAAAACAAAGATAAAAAAAAATGTGTGTTATCAATCTTGTGATGTTTACTTTCTTATCTTCAGCCTCAATTCAGCAGTATCAGTCATGAATTTAACGACTCTGAACAACTCACATCAGAGAACAATTGCTGAAATCAAGCAGAAATATGACACTTTTGAATCAAATAGGAAGTTCAATTCTGATTTATCCGCCAAAGCAACTTATGATTCTAAATACCCTGTTGGAATTGAATCTTTACCAAAGCAAACTGAAGAATTGAAAGCAAGAAAAGGTGCTACTCTTAATTTCTTATTAGTTGGTCAGGTTGGGTTAGGTAAAACTACTTTTATTAATACCCTTTTTGGTACCCCCCTCTTAACTAATATTTGGCATAATATGGAAGATGTCAAACCAAATATAACATTTCCAAAGACAACAAGCATTGTTAAACATACTCTATCCTTAACTGAAAATAATTTTGATTTAGAATGTTCTATTATTAATACTCCTGGGTTTTGTGATTCAATAGATAATCAATTCTCATATGTTCCAATCACTGAGTATATTGACCAACAATTAAGATTGTATATGTTCCAAGAAGAACAACCAGATAGATCAAAAGTTGCTGATAACAGAGTTCATGTTTGTCTATACTTCATCAATCCAACTTCTAAAGGTTTATCAGTTAGTGATATTGAAGCTTTAAGACATATTTCAAATAGAGTTAATTTAATACCAGTTATTGCTAAAGCTGATACTTTAACTGTTGAAGAATTGAAAGAAATTAAAGAATTGATTCGTCAAATTATTGATATTCATGAAATTAAGATCTGTGAACATATTGAAGATGAAGAGGTTAAATCTGAAATTTTAGAACAAGTCCCTTATTCGATCATTGGATCAGAAAACTTTGTTTTTAAAAGTGATGGATCTTCGGTCAGAGGTAGAAAATATGACTGGGGTATTGCAGAAGTTGATAATGAAGATCATTGTGATTTTACTAAATTGAAAAACATTTTATTAGCAACTAATATGATTGATCTAATCTCCTCTACTGAATCCTACTTTGAAAGATGTCGTGATAAGTTGTTGAAAACCAGAATTAATGAAGCAAAAGAGAAATTAGAAGAAGGCGATGAATTAATCAAAGGATTTGATTTTGAAGACATCGATAAGAATGGGTTAAGAAATTATAAAGTGTTATCTAGATTTAATAAATCAGTTGTTGATGATTTAGTCATTGAATGGAATCCAATCTTTGTTCAAAAACAATTAACTCAAAGAAAGAAGTTTAATGAAATTGTTGCATTTGAAGAGAGAAAGTTTAGAGATTGGAAGAAGGCGTTATTTGCCAAACAAAATCTTTTGAATGAAGAAATTGAAGAATTAAGCGCTGAAGTTAAAAGATTGAATGAAACTGTTCATCAATTACAAAAACCAGTTAGTGAAGAGGCAGTGTCAATTCCTGAAGAAGGTCAATTAGTTCCTCCAGATTCAGCTTCTTCCGCCAAAGCAATTGAAGCAAATTGAAATAACTAGTGACCTGGTGATATATCTATAGCTATATAATGAATTTAATGCGTGTTTAATGTGTTTGACGTATCTTATCTTTCTTGTCTTATCGGCTCGGATGCCTACGAAATAGAAGCCCTTGCCCTCATCGCATTGTGCCCCACACCAAAATTTATTTAACCGAGCATCCTATATAAAAAAACAAATATACGAGATGAGCTTGAATGATTCATTTAATTTTCAGTAAATTTTACTCTTATTCTTCATAATAAATACCAATATCTCTCAAAGAATTCAAAGAGAGAATGGTTGAATTTCTATATGGTCCAAGAAAGGTACGGAACTTCTTCTGGGGTGAACCACCAGCAGATCCCAAAGAAGCTAAATTGTTATTCAAAATAGATTGTTTTGTGTTAAGTTTTTGTTGTTTAAGCTATTGGGTGAATTATTTAGATCGTACCAATTTAGCTAATGCCTTTGTCTCTGGGATGGCTGAAGATTTAGGAATGCATGGTAATGAATACAATATAATCAACACTGTTTTCACAATTGGCTATATCATTGGTATGATTCCAAATAATTTAATTTTATTGAAAGTTCCACCAAGATACTGGTTATCATTCTGTTGCTTTGGATGGGGGTTCTTAACATTAGCGATGTTCAAAGTAACTAATTATAGACAAATTTGTGCCATTAGATTTTTTCAGGCATTGTTTGAAAGTTCAACATTTACAGGAAGTCATTTATTGTTAGGATCATGGTATAATGCAGAAGATAAAGTTAATGAACATACTGGATTAGCACAGACTTCAGAGTTGACTAAGAGATCTGCCATTTTTACGTCATCTGGGTTATTAGGTTCAATTTTTAGTTCATTTATGCAAGCTGCAATTTATACAAATATGAATAATTATAGAGGTTTAGCTGGTTGGAGATGGCTTTTCATTATTGATTTCATCATCACGATGCCAATTGCATTTTATTCATTATTTTGCTTTCCTGATACCCCAGAGACTTGTAAAGCATGGTATTTCAGTCAAGAAGAAATTAAATTAGCTCAAAAAAGAGTTAAAAATCCAACAATGAAGAAAAATTTTGGAATAGACGTTTTCAAAAGAGTTATTTGTAATTGGCATTTTTATTTATTTAGTCTATTATGGATCTTTGGAAGTTTAAATGAATCATTTGCTTCTAATAGTTTATTTGCAATTTATTTAAAACATTTTAATTATTCAGTCACTGATAGAAATCATTTTCCAATGGGTGTTTATGCAATTGGAATCGTTTCCACAATAGGTTCTGCATTGTTTGTCGATCATACAGGTGGTAGATTCCACTGGATGATTGCGACATACATTTCAATTTTTTCATTAATTGGTTCAATTTTAATATTAATTAATCCATATAGTAGACCATTACAATTCATAGGACAATACCTTGGTGGTGTATCTTATGCTGGTCAGGCTATCTTCTTTGCTTGGGCTAACTTAGTGACTAGGAATGATTTACAAGAGAGGGCTATTGTTATTGCATCAATGAATATGTTTGCAGGTGCAGTTAATGCTTGGTGGTCTTTAATTTTTTATAACGTTTCAACTGCCCCTGAGTTTAAAAAAGGTTGTTATTCAATGATTGCAACTACTATTGCAACAGCTATCTTAGCTTATTTGATTAGAATTTTACAATTAAGAGATAATAAAGTCTTTTTAACAACAGTTGATGATGCAATTGAAGATGATGGTGATGAGATTAATGAACAATTAGACAATAATAATGAAGAAGAAGAGAAGGTCTTTGAATTTAGATCAGCTATTGATATTCAAGAAAAGTGATTTGTATATAGTCTTATTCAAGAGATTAATTATTTATTTTGACTATTTTTGTAAAATCTCGTTAATTAGGTTGTATATTTTCATTATTCATTAGCATTTGGGAAAGATTGTTTTAATCTTTCTGCAAGTATTAAAAATTCAGGTGTATCTAATTCACCATAATATTTCAATCCTTCAATAAAACCATTTAAATGTTGATTGAAGGTATCTAAATATTCGTTTAAATAAGTATTTAATTTTTCTTGTCTTTCCAGATTTTTATCATAATCATAATGTTGACCTTTTAATCTAGCGCTATATTTTTCAAATAATTCAAAATTCAGTAAAATTAAAACTTTTCTTAATGATAAAACAAAATTCGAGTAACCACTTATGATTTGAATTAGTTTACTGAAAAGTTTAATTAATTTCTCATTAGTCAAAATTGAAGTTTTCAAAACAACATTCAAGAATTTTTGTAAATTTGAACTGATTTCTTCAAATTCATTAATATTATTATATTCGTTTTCAAAATTGGACCAATTTTGTTCAATCACATCTGTGGTCATGAACTTAAAATAAATTCTGAAAAAATCTTTCATTCTATCGTGTAAAGATCTTGCTCTTGAAATCCATTTTGGAGTTGGTTTTTCAAAATATTTATATTTCCAAATTTTATTTTTATTGATTTCTGACCATGATTCATTTAATAATTGATCTGTAAAGTGTAAATTGATTAAATGTCTGAAAATTAATTGGTATTGAGTTATATTAGTTCTTGAAATTATTAAATTTAATGGAAATGGTAAAACTATATCAAAGTTCAAGTAGTTTATAGCTCTTAAACTCTCAACTGATTTAGATTCATTCATATTTTCATCATCATTAGCATCTAAAGTTTTTGTAATCAGCTGTTTAATTGAATCAAAATTATTTGAGTGTAATGCAACTTCTGCGTCAATGGCTTCAACTTTTAAAATTTCAACAAGATAATCATAAATTGATTCTTTTTCAACTGTGATACTTAGTAACTGTGAAATTAACTCATTTTCATTATTATTATCATCATATATAGCATTGAAAGATCTTTTTAATCTTGAATTTGAAACATTATTATGAGGTTTTTTAAGCTCTGATGCAATTGAAGTTAAAAATTTATTTATCGTTAATGAATTTGGTAATAAATAAAAGCTTTTCAATTGTAATAGAATATTTTTGAGATCATATCCATTTATAAACAAATCAATAATATATCTATTTGAAATAGTATAAGCTTCTTCCAAGATCAATAATAAATTCGAAGAATCCAAACTTGTAACAAGATTATTTGAAAATAAATCGAGCTTAACACCACACTCTTTTAAAACATCTAAATACTTTCCTGTTAATAAGACTTTAATTTGAGGATCTCTATTTGCAAATTGCTTTGGTAAACCATCTGTTCTTATAATGAATTTTGAATTCCAATATTGTTCAGCATTAAAATTATTTAATTTGAAATCATGCACTAAATTAGTAGAGATGAAAAATTCATTAAATGGATCATTCAATTCACCTTTAGTTATCCAATCATTCAACATTAAGACGTAACTTTTACTTATATTTTTCAATAATAACGTTAGAAATTCATTTGATTTGAAATCCCCTACATTTGAATCCAATCTTTCTTGAATAATTTGAATCACTAGCCCACCTTTAACAACGTGATGATTAGTTGAATCTGATAATAAATCAATTGATCCATTTTTTTGTAAATCAGTTTTAATATTAGCAACAAAATTATCAAATGCATTTTTTGGAGTTTCTTTATGTCTTATTTCATTCAATGTATAAATATTCATTATTATTTCATATAAGTGGGTCATGTTATAAGTGACATTTATTCTTAAATCTTGTTCTAATTGTCTTAACGAAAAATCTTTATTGAATTTAAATTGATGACTGATATTATCAATAAACTTAACATATTTTCTTAAAAATTGTCTTATTTCATAGACAAACGATTGTAATACTTGACCATATGAAGAAGAGCTGAAAATCTCTGTAAATGTAGTTAATGCAACGTACATTTTACTCAAATAAACCAATTTTTTAGTTAAATCTTTCAAACTTGAATCCAAATTCTTATTGATTCTATAATCTGGCCCTTCTTTCCTTAGTGCTTCAACTTCTGGTGAATATCTTTCAACATATCGTATATAAAACCCTTCTAGCCCTATCAACACGTATAATAGATCATCTATGATCAAAGCTTCCTGTACTCTTGTATCTTTAATCTCACTCAATGCAGCTGGCTTAATTTTTGGATTTTGGGAGTAGCTCGGTTGGAAATTGACCTGCCTTGCACCCAGACCAGCCTGTGGATCCCTCACTAGCACAACAGAGTCACTCATGCTCTTTACAATGACAAATTTCAATGAAAAGTCAAAATGTAAACAAATGAAATCGAAATCAAAACAACAGAAAAATAATAAATCGCGAAATCGTGAATTCCGGGTGACTTCGTACTTTTTTATTTTCATTTTAAAATCGCCACTAACAAATTAAAGATAAAACTAAATTCCAATCAATTTTATTGAAAATACATTAGAAAATCATACAATGTTCCTCACCAGAAGTGAATACGATCGTGGTGTCAGCACGTTCTCCCCAGAAGGTCGTCTTTTCCAAGTCGAGTACTCTTTAGAAGCAATTAAAGTAAGTTAGTTTCAGTCAAATTTATGGGGAATTCATAATACTAACCGTTATATTTCAATAGTTAGGTTCAACAGCTATAGGGATTGCCACCAGTGAAGGTGTTGTATTGGGTGTGGAGAAAAGAGTCACTTCATCATTATTAGAATCTTCATCAATTGAAAAAATTGTTGAAATTGATACACATGTTGGTTGTGCCATGTCAGGTTTAACAGCAGATGCAAGATCAATGATTGATCATGCTAGAGTCAGTTCAGTCAATCATTCTTTATATTACGATGAACCAATTGGTGTTGAGAGCTTAACCCAATCCGTTGCTGATTTAGCATTGAGGTTTGGTGAAGGTGCATCTGGTGAAGAAAGATTAATGTCAAGACCATTTGGAGTTGCTTTATTAATTGCTGGGTTTGATAAAGAAAAAGGTGCTCAATTATATCATACTGAACCATCTGGAACTTTTTATAGATATGATGCTAAAGCCATTGGTTCTGGTTCTGAAGGTGCTCAAGCTGAATTACAAAATGAATATCATAGTTCATTAACATTAAAAGAAGCTGAATTACTAATTTTAAAGATTTTAAAACAAGTCATGGAAGAGAAATTAGATGAAAATAACGTTCAATTGAGTTCTGTTACTGAATCTGAAGGGTTTAAAATTTATGATAATGAAGTTACTTCTGAAATAATCAAAGTTTTAAAAGAACAAGAAGCTGAAGAAAATCCAGAAGCATAGAGATCATGAAAATAAATAAACAAAAAAATAATTATTACGAACCTAAACTATTTAATTGTAGTATAATTGTTTATTTTATAAATTATTCAACTAAATGAGAATATTCAGGAACTTCTTTAACTTTTGAATTAAAGAATTTCTCTAATTTATTTGCATTTTTGAAATATGTTGTACTTTCACCATTATAACTTCTACAATTCTTGAAAATTAATTTAGCATCATAAACGAATTCTTCCATGGTTGAATAATGATCGTTTTCTAGTTTTTGTTCCATCGTACTTAAATCCATTGGTTCTTTAATAACTTGATAATAATCTGGAACTTCTTCTTTATTAACAGGAGTAGCAAAAGGCCATGAAGCTGCATTATTTTGAATTTCTGTCAATAGATGTTGCATGTAAGCATGATGAGGTGATCTTCTTGGTCTTTGAGCTAGTTCATCCATTTCTGGAGTCCAACCACTTTCTTTCAAACCTGGAATTAACATTGGATCAATTGGTTTTATATTTGATAGGTCTTTAAATTGTTTTAAACCAGGTCTAACTAAATGACTTTTAGAGATTTCTCTTATTTTTCTTTGAATAGCAACTTTTTGTAATAGTAAAATCTTAGCACTGTCGAGATACCGTATTCTTGGTAACATTGAACATTGCATTAATGTACCACCTTCATAATCTTTAATATAACCCATCCAAACTTGTTTATCCAGCGTTATTTCCTTTGTAAACCCTTGTTTCTTGAAGTAACCAATAGCATAATTATCAGCATATGTTAAAAAGTATTTAATTGGTGACGTTGCTCTAACATAGTCTTTTAAATGATTCATTAAATGAGCACCATAACCTCTAACTTGTTCAGTTGAACTGATCGCACAAAACACAATTTCTGCAAATTCTCTAGAATCAAACGGCCTGTATGTGATACCACCAACAACAGTTAATGGTTTTCTAACAACTGCCATTGACAAATGACTTCTATCATATACTAATCTTGATATATATTCTCTAGGCATCTTAGGTAATTGTTTTTGGAAAATATTCTTAAGACCAGTAAGAACCATCATATTTTCCTTTGTGTTATCATTATTAACGACTCTAAATTCAATTTTACCTTCTCTTTCTTCCAAGACTGATGGTCTTTCTTTGAAAGTATAGGTTTGACCATCATATTCAAAAGTAGTTGTACGTTTAGCTTCATCATCTATATCATCATCATCCTTTTTATCACCATCTGCAATCTCAATCTCATCTTCATCTTCCTCTTCCTCTTCATCTTCATTATATTCTTCATCGTTATTTTCATCTTCATCATCATTTTTATCATCATCATTATTAAAATCATCATCTACATCCTTCAGTTTAGCTCTTTTCGCCAATGGTTCATCATCTTGTGTGTCAATAGCCGTTCTTTTTAAGTCTTCCACCATCAGATCACTATAATTCAACCAATTTGATCCTCTTCTATCTCGATTATCTGATGATTCTATTATGTTTAATAATTTCCTCGAGATTTAATTTTGTAAACATCGAAAAATATTGCGTAATCAGATATACAGTAAATCCGAAACTCCGAGATCCATACAATAAATTCCCATCATAAATAAAAAATCATTAAAAATAAATATAAGTAAACAATCATGCGTTTCATAATATGATCACCAGTCTTCATCATCCGTGAATGATTCTTCTAATGCAGTAACCGCTTCTTCTGCCTTTCTTTGAACTTCATCTAGTCCACTCACAAATTCAATGTATTTGGAATCATTTAATGCTCTTTTAACAAATTCCCATCCATTTAATTTGAATTCTTTAACGATATTCATTGAACAAGCTGAGCAATTTTCAAAAGCTGGTGTTTCTAATTTCAATATTTGATGATTTGTTAAAAAACCTCTTAATTGATGTGATAATTCTCCTAATATCGTTGTATCTTTTGTAGTTGCTTGATTTTTCAATGGATGTTGTAAGATTGATACGATTAATTCAACAGCTAATGATGATGCCAACATCGCAACACCTGGTCTTGTAACAGTACACATTTGATCTAAGGTACGATCAGTTAAACTATCCATTGGAGCAACGACATCATTACAGAAATAACAACCTAGATTACCATCATTACCATGTCTCATCACTAAATAACTGTCAAATCCTAATGCTGCATTAATCACGATCTTGTTATGAACATTACCTAACACTGTTGGTAACCATCTTGTTTCTCTTGAATCTGTTAATAAAAACACAACATCATGTTCTTTAATCAATGATTCTAATTGGTTGAATTCTTCATGCTGTTTAGATTCATTTGTAATTGGATGTCCAATCATTGGAATCTCTAGATCATAACCTTTTGAATTAACCAATGGGAATATTTTCTTTAATGCCTCTGAAGCTTGTAAAGATTTTGATTTATCAACATCTTCAAAATTAAATAACGGTTGTCTTACTGGATTTGAGAAAGAAACTTTCCCATTATCAACAAATGTGATATGTCTTACACCCCAACCAAGTAATGCCCTTGAAACATAACTACCTAAAGTCCCAGCACCTAATAATAAGAATTTGGTCTCTTTTAAGATATCTAGATTTAATTCAGGAGCGATTCTCCATTTCATTAGTTTTAGATTTAAATCAACTGATTGTTCAGCAAGTTTAATTGGATCAATTAATGAAGATAAATCTGATAATTTTGGACCTAGTTTATTTTGTACAGTACGTTCCCATCCTGATACTTTGGATATATCAGTTTCAATGTTTTTCAAATCTAATTGGAAAGAGTCACCTTTTAATCTGAAAACGTTGACTTTGATTGAGTTGAATCCATAAATTGATAAAGCAGTAAGGAAGTTATTTAGTAATTTTGATGGTTTATTTGGAATTAAACAAGAATCAATGAATCCAATTTCAATTGAATTAGTGCTGTTGGTGATGTCCAATGAAGATAAGGGCAAATATTGTCCATTCTGGATTATGAAATAACCGAACTGATTTTTATCTTTGATGAAATCATGTATATTATCAGGGATCACATCAATTTTAGCATTATTTAAAACTTCCCATTTTGAATACAAACTTGGATTTGAAACCCAATAAAAGAATTTGAATTTCTTTAAATCTGCAAAACAAATCATATCTAGAGAGTTCAATAATGAAGGATTGGATAAAAATGATTTATCTTTAATGGATGATAATATTAATTCTGATTTTTGTTTTAAGAATTCTGATTTATCTAAATTTTTGAATTCTTCAATGGTGTTGAAATTAACAACTGTTGAGTTTAAGAATAACACAGAGTCTTCCGGATAAAGAGACGTGTCTATTTCATTGAAACTTGAGGATGATAAATTGATGGCAGTTGGTTCATTAATTGGTAATGATTTGATGTTTATGGTTGCAAATATTGATTTTGTACTTGAATCTAATTTAAATTCATCTAATTTCAAACTAGACAATTTTTGAAAGAATGAAGAGTCAACAAATGACTTCAACTGAGTGAATTTGAGGGTATTAATATCAGTCATTTTCTCTACTTTATAAATTAATGGCAAAACATTAATCTACAAAATCAATTTGATTCAGTTTTTGCTTACGTAAGTAGTGTTTTGATTTTTGATTTTTGATTTTTGATTTTTGATATAATTGATTCGATTTTTGATTTTTAACAATTAACACTCAAGGATGATTATCAGAGCCACATGAGGAAAGCATTAGATACCTGAGTTGAAATGCCTCCAATCTCAGAATACACACTCGAAATTATCCACGAACAGCTCAAGACAATTCCTGATGACTCATTTTTGATCATTGATTATAACTCAGTTGAAGCACCTCTTAAATACGCCTTGAAGGAGCCAATTGGATATTACTATAGAGTTGCAGAACACTTGAAGGACGAGAAAGATTTAGTTTCACTCACTAAATACATAGTAGGAATCAACAGAAGATGGTTCTTGCAAGAAGATATAATCAATGATTTGGTAAAATTTGAAGCTAACGTCAATGAACATTTAAAAACTAAGGATGAAAACGTACCAAAAAGTATGGACACGCTCAACTCAGTGGCCACCGTGGGAAATACAAGAAGTAAGTCCCAGATGGAGAGATTTTTCTATCATATAAAGTTTAGTTTAAGTGCAGATTCTAAGATCACAGAAGCAGAATTGAACTTCCCAGCTGAATCCTTTTATAAGAGGTTGGATGAACATTCAGAAACGTTTCCATTTTATAAGCAATTATCACTCCCTAATGGACTTTTCTCAATAAGAGATATTAATCATTGGAAAAAAGCAAAACAAGAAGATAGAAAAGTGGTAGTGAAAACTGAATTTACAAGTTGTTTCCTCCTTTCCAAAACTCTAGTCCAAGAAATTGATGAAGAAAATCACACAGCTATTTCTGATACAGATATTACAGGTACACCTGATTTGCAAATCTCTAGAATCACTAAAATTGGGGATAAGAAAAACATTGAATGCCAATTATTATGTGAAGTCAAAAATAAATCAATTAAACAACTTTATGAAGACTTGCGTGAAAATAATTATGTGATGTCTCCAATACCTGGTAACTACAATGATGATTATACATATTTAGAGTTTTTGAAGAAAAATGAAGTGAATTGTACTGGTCATGATTTAATTAGACAGCTATTCTTCTACTGTGATACCTTCAAACTAAACGAAGGTCTTTTAACCGATGCAAGACATTTCATTCTCTTTAAATTTTTAAGAGTTGAACCGATTAATAAAGCTGCTGAATTTACAAAATTTGAAATTAACGGTTTCATTACTCAGGGTTTGGAATTAAAATTTACGATGGTTTACATTGACCATTGGTCCGAATTTACCACCGCTAATAATCATTGGTCTCAATTTAATAATATAACAGCAACATCATTAATGTTGTCGAGATTTCTAATGTTTAATGTGGATTTTGAATATGATGATAAAACAATTGAAGGAACTAAACTCCAAGACCTTATCCATGAAAGAAAAAAGGCTACAGAGAGTATATCGGAACAGCTGGATAACAATAGACGAAATAAATCACGTTACATTCCTCATATAATTAAAATCCAAAAAGCTGAGGCTAATCGAACAATTGAAGTAGGATCTAAAAATGATGAATATAGCTCTGGTTCTACCAACATTGAAAAAAAAAAAACTGATTCACCTCAGAAAAGAAAAAAGCCTGAAAATGACTCAGTCTCTTCACGAGTTCAAGAAAGAAGAAGAAATAATGCCTCAAGTAATTCAAGAAATCATCAGCAATTGAGTGCTAATATATCTCAAGCAGATTCTCATTCATTCAAAAATTTACAAAGTGGAATAAGTTACAATACTCAAGTGTATAAAATCAAAACTACTGATTTCCTAAAGTTTGTCAATAATGAAACGAGTAATGCTGATTTGAATGAGATCAGAACAAAAAATCCTGAGATAATAGTAGTCAAAGTTTATGATTACAACTTTTTAGATGCTAGATATCACAAAGAACTTGAAACATTATATGATAGAAAGATTTCTGAAAATTCAATTGAGTATGTTGATGGAATTTTAGATAAATATTACAAAGAAGAAATCAAAGCAAATACAACAATTCAACAGTTTAATTCAAGTCAGGAAAATAATGAAAGAATTATTTCACCACGTCTATTTTGGTTTGGAAATATTAGACTGAATGTATTACAATGGCCTGGAACATTTTGCTATGGTGATGCTTTGATATTTGAATATTGCGAAGATTGTAAAGAATTTATGGACCAAAATTCTGTAAAATTTGGTTTAATGCAGGTTCAACTATTAGCTCAAGCAGGGATCCATCATTTGGATATTAGGTATAAAAATATAATGGTAAATGAAAACGGTAATTTGGTTATTATTGACTTTTCCCACGTCCATATATTTGATGCAAGTGATTTAGAGATGGTCGAGAAGAATAATCAGTTGATGAAGAATGATCTATTAAATGCAATTAAAAAATATTGTGATATAAATAAGATTGGGTTGGAAACAGTTGGTATGAACGAGAAAGTTAAAAGAAAATATATGTCAAATGAGTTATCTGGTGAAAATGCGTTCAATCATCTCACTAATAATACACAAAAGATTAGAGCTTTGAATGACTTCAACACTATTCAATCAAGGGAAGGTATTAATAATAAGGAAAACCTTGAAGAAAAGTGGGTATGAACAGGTTGCTTCATAATGTCCTGTGGTCTGGTTGTTCAATTTCATTTTTTCATTATTATCTATAAGGCTTATGTATCTCTATCGGTTTATATATTCTGTTTATTTGCTATTAATTTATATTTGTCTTTTATTTATTTATTCATTGATATTATTAGTTTCTTGGTACCCAATTATCAGGTTCTATAATCATTTAACAGTTCGTGAAATTCTACTCTAAATTAAATCCCAATATTAATTGTTAAAACCGCTAATTAATTTATGTTTTATTCTCTCTAAAATTACTTATAATATTTATAGCTATACAACCAAAAACGGCAGCTTTGTTTTAAGAGGATTCTATTCATTTTTACAATAATATATATATTGTATTAGTTAACTGTATCTCGATATACATTTGATAAGTTGAGTAATATGCATTTCTAATAGTAATCAAAGTTAGCACAATAGCATCAATGATGAAGATCAAAGTCTCAAAATCTAATTCACATTAACTAGTATTTTTTGATAAAACATTACTTTCATAGTTGTAAAGTTTACCATTATCTTCTTTAGTGATCTTATTGATTAATTTTAAAAAATATTCAGGACATTGTGCTCTTCAAGTTCAGGATGGGTTTTAAGATCATCGATTAAACTATTGGATAATTCAGTTAAACTAGACCAGGATAGAATCGAACAGCAGTGAAACCTTCATCCTCTGATTCATGCGATAAACTAAAAATAGAATGGATTAAAGCAGCTTTAGGCTGTCCATAAGTAGAACTTGAAAATGGGAAAAATTGATTCAATTGACCTTCTGAACTTGATTTGGATAACATTTGTCTTGATGGTTTCTTTAATAAATGAGGATAAGAGATTTGTATAACAAATGAACTACCCAAGACATTTGTATTATAAACTTCTAACTAAACTTCTGGATTATATGCTGAATAATTGGTTTATGAATTATTGAATCTAACTGGCATCAAGTTTCAATAATCAACACTTTTATCAACTTCAAAGTTCCTTTTAAGTTCTTTCTTCATTCTTCATCCCAACTTTCTTCAAACTAATATCATTCTTTCCACAGTATTTTTTAATCGCACTTAATAAATCACTCTTCATCAACTCACTATACTTCCCAACCAACTCCAAATCTTCTGGATCAAAGAATTCAACATGTGAATAATCCAAAATCACAACTTCACCATCTGTATTGAATTTAAAGTTTGAGTACCTTATATCTAAATGATAAATTCCAGCTTGTGCTAATAGTTGAACCTGGCTTACACCATTACTTACTGTATTGTGGTTTATCATATCTGGGAAATCTTCACAATATTCAAAGATCAAAGCATCACCAAAACAAAATGTTCCAGCCCTTTCTAATACTTTTATTCTAATATTGCCAAACCAAAATAGACGTGGTGATATAGTTTTGTCATTTTCATTACTTGAATTAAACCGCTGTATCTTTATATTTGCTTCAATTTCAGGTTTGTAATAATCATCTAAATATCTTTCAACGTATTCAACTGCATCTTCATGAACTTCTACATCATATAACGTTTCAAGCTCTTCCGTAATATCTAGCATCTAAGAAATCGTAATCATAAACTTTAATGACGATTGAACCAGGTAGATTGGCTGGAACTTTACTTATATCGGTATGAAGGGTTGTTTCGTTATTGAAAACTTTCAGGAAATCATCTGATTTGATCTTGAACACTTGGGTATTGTACCTAATTCCAGACTGCAATTTTTCAAACAATTTACAATCTGCATGATAGATGCGGGCGTTTAAATCTTGATAGTTGGGTGGATAAATTGGATCACTGGTTCTTCTTCTCTTTTGAACTCGAGAAGAGATTGTGTCATTTGCCTTGTTTCTGCCTTTTTCAAATGATGATTCAGCCATTTGTTTTACAATGTTTCTAGACCTAGAACTATGGTTATTATCAGGTTTAATTTTGATTCAGCTTTGCGAATTTCCCCTATAAAAGGACTATATGATTGGGTGTTTGAATTCAACAAATAAGCTAAAACTTTGAAGTAATTCAAAAATTCAAATCACCAAATGTACCAAAGCTTGTACTAGCGACCAAAGTGTATTATCTGAGAACAGAAACTAACTATATAGAATATATTTAGCTGTAAAAGGACCAAATAATTAGTGGTAAACGGAATAAAGCTTATTAAAGGTATGTAAAACGAGTAAAAAACGGTATTCAATTTAAAGAAAGCTAAACTATATAAAACTAGAGAATATTTATTCTTTTACAATTTATAATATTTATGTGAATTGCAAATGAGAACAATAAATACGAGAAGAATATTTAGTCAAAAAAAACTAAAAAAGTAGAAAATAGTCAAGAATATAATATCAATAAGCTGGATATCTCTCAACTAAATGCTAGTATTCAGCAAGATCAAGCTCAATATATTCAGTTAGTTTTGAGATGAGATAACAGCTCATAAATCTTGGAAAAATAACAAAGAAAAATTTCCATTATTTGAGTATGGTATTCGATATACTATCTCAAAACTTTCTTTAAGTTCTACAGATCTGAAAAGATTAGTATTGCATGAAGTTTTGTACTAGTAACTACAGTGTACAGCTACCTGTTAACAGTCTACAGTTTATGTTGTTATGATCATTGATTAAAAAGGTCATAGCTAGTGCTGATCGGTTATAATATGATGAAAAGTTTTATGAACGTTATTTTTTACACAAAAATGAAAATGTTTGTTTTTTACACAAATTGAAAGTTTAACTAAAGAAAGAGTTTTTGTAAAAAAAGTATGAAAATAATGCAGATTAATCGTTGGTAATGTTGTTTGTTAAGGTGAATCCAACTTTTGACGGAATACTAGTTATTAAGACTGTATACTTATTTCTGTTAACCAATTATCCAAAGATTACATATTGAATGACAACTTCCGAATTATTACTTATGACTATCCTGCCAATTCCCCCCAGACGTCATGACCAGACGATGACTACATCAACAGACTTAATTAAAATATGGTATTGCGTTATAACACTAATATACAAAAATATCACCCACTAATTATCTTCCAAAGTCATGTCATCTAATTCATCCAATAGTTCATCAATATCGATTTCTGGAGCATCTTCATCTTCTTCATCTTCATCCATTTCTTCTTCATTACGATGGACTGGAGCTTGTTGATCCTTATATAAATTAACAGATTGTCTTAATTCAGCATCTTCTTCTAATTCTTGTAAGAATAATTCATAATCCTTTTCAGCTCTTTCAGCTTCTTGTTTAGCTTGTCTAGATTCATCAGAAGCACGAATATCAGCATGTTCTTTAGCCATTCTCTTCAACTTCCAGTTTCTGTTTCTTCTGGTCTTTCTAATGTATAATTTCTTAACTAAAATGACATCTGGTAAATTGGATGAATCTAAATCATCCCATAAATCAGAATTATAATTAGAATTAGTAGTGTAGTAACCCATAACTGAATCACCTGGATGTAAAATACCACCTAAATGACATCTAACGTAAAATTCACGATCATTACTACCTAAATCAGCAGCTCTTGCACATGTAATATCAGCTTGAACGAATTTACCTTTTGTATAACCGGTTGGTTCAACATCTAGCACGATGAATTCAACTAATTGAGAAACTTCAGCTAATGAGGCAAATGGTTTTTTCCAATAAACAGCAGGAGATAAATCTGCAATTTGTAAAGTAGTTGGATCTAAAAATTGAATAGTATTTGAAATTTTTGAACATAAAACAATTCTTGAAATGTTACCTAAAGATTGTGCTAATTTCTTTGGTAAAACAACTATATCATCCCTACAAATAGGAACGATTTCAACAGAGTATGCGAATTTATATTGTGAAGTACCTGAATGAATATCTTGACTGACTAATTCTTCAGATTTTTTGGATTTGGTTGGTGTAACTGAATTTAAGAAATCAATCATCTTAACAGCATGAGATTTTTGTGCATAAAAGAAATCTAAACCATCTTTTGACTCTTGAATAGAAATGGTATCAACATGGGCATTATGTTTTAGAATCAATTGTTCTAAGAATAAGAAAGTTCTTTTATGATGGACTTTTTGTCTGATTTGAACTGCAGCTCTCCAAGTGTTAACTGTATAAGATTTAGCACAATCTGGACATTGCATAGCAATAACAACGTATTCAACTTCAAAACTTTGTTGGATGATGGTGTTGGCCATAGCTTCACCTTGAACTGTTAGCTTAACTTTAACACGACGTGAATGTGGTTCGGTCCATAAGAAAGAAGCATCAATTAGACGGACTTTATTCAAACCTTTCAATCTTCTTAAACATAATGCTAATAATTCTCTTGATTCTAATTCAGCTCTGATCCATTGTGTTGGAGGCTGTAAGAAACGTTCACAGTTTCTACAGAAGGATAAATTAGCTTCACGAGGAATACCTTCAGTAATATCAACAGTTAATTTGATACAATCGTAACACATGACTAAACCTTGGGAACCATCCATAGGAACACCACAGTTACAACATAAGACGGTTGCAACGGCAGTTTGTTGCTGTGAGACATCTAGCGGAGTGTAGGACATCTTGAGTGCTTGTGTTGATTGATAGATTTGATATTGTCTTTTAGTAATGAAAAAAAAATTTCACGCTAGAAAATTTAGCGATGAGGTTGATTATGTAAGGAATATTTGTAATCTCGAAGCGTTTCAGGGACCGTTGAGAGTGGCGAAGAAGGTGCTAGAAAGAGATCATGACGTCGCTAGTGGCCACTGTCGAGCAGTTGTCTCTTCCTCGGGACTGTCTCCAGGCAGAGAGATCTTTACTGCAGTACTGCAAATTTGCTGGTGTGTTATCTTTGATGAGTTTGGCAGTGTTGTTGGACTTGAATCTGGACCCAATAGAGAGCAAAACATCGAAGAAACAGAACAGGGCATTCTCATTGGTCATTGGAATAGCCATGTTTGTGATCTCTGCGATTGTGCTAGCGTTGGGACTGAATAATTATTTCGATGTTACTTACAGGTTAGTTAGTCAAAGACCATTAACAGGGATCAATATCTCGTTGAAATTGGTTCTCTTCACTTCTGTTGTTGTTTTACTGACGCTGAACATCATGGTGTTGGTCTCAGTGTGAAATCACCTCTCAAAAGACCTCAAAAAGACAGAATAAACACCAACAGAATGGGCTCAAATTCGCTTTGGTTACGCAGCACTTCCCATTTTTAATTCCTTTTTAACATTTTTTTTTATTTCTTCACAGTTTTAATTTTTTTATCTCAAAATTCAAACCAAAACAAAACAAATCAAAAAATCATCAAATTCCACCAAAAATGGCCCCAAGAAAGTGTAAATTGTGTGGGTGTACAGACTTCACACGTGATATCCACTCTGCCTCCTCTGATTTGGCCTGTTCCAAGTGTGGTTCTGTCTTTGAAGAAAATCCAATTGTTTCGGAAGTCACTTTTGGTGAGTCTTCTAATGGTGCTGCTATTGTTCAAGGTTCCTTCGTTGGTGCTGATCAAGCAACCGCTGCTTTCACTTCTGGTCCAAGAGGTAGTTCAATGGATAGTAGAACCAAAACATTAGCCAGCGCTAAAAGAAAGATCAGAGCGGTATCAAATGCTTTAAAAATCCCTGAATACGTCTCAGATGCAGCTTATCAATGGTTCAGTTTAGCTTTAACTAATAACTTCGTCAAGGGGAGAAGATCTCAAAATGTCATTGCCGCCTGTTTATACGTTGCTTGTCGTAAGGAAAAGACTCATCATATGTTGATTGATTTCAGTGCAAGATTACAAATTTCTGTGTTTTCAGTTGGTGCAACTTTCCTTAAGATGGTTAAAACTTTACATATCACCAATTTACCATTAGCTGATCCGTCTTTGTTTATTCAACATTTTGCTGAAAAATTAGATTTTGGTGATGTGAAGTTAAAAGTTGTTAAAGATGCAGTTAAATTAGCCCAAAGAATGGCCGATGATTGGATTCATGAAGGTAGAAGACCAGCAGGTATTGCTGGTGCTTGCTTATTACTAGCTGCAAGAATGAATAACTTTAGAAGAACACATTCAGAGATTGTCGCTGTTGCTCATGTTGCTGAAGAGACTTTACAAAGAAGATTAAATGAATTCAAGAAAACTGATGCTGCTAATTTTACAATTGCTGAGTTTAGAGAAAAAGAGGATTTTGCTAACTCTTTACCTCCTTCATATACCAATAAACTGGAAAAGAAAAGAAAATTACTGAAAGACATTAGAGATGATAAATATGATTATAAAAATTCATTAGAATCAATAAATATTGAAACAGATCCGACAGAAAAAGAACAAGATGTTAAAGATCACTCATTATTGAAAAGATTATTAGTCGATACAGATATAAACTCAGATGAAATTTTACAACAATTAGAAAGAGTTAAACAAAGACAAAATAAAGATGTTCAAAGAGTTCTGAAATCCAATAGTCTGGTGGTGAGAGAACCAAGTGAGGGCGATGAACAAGAAGATGAAGAAGAAGAGCAAATACCTGAGAGTAAAGATCAAACTCCAGATCCTTTGGCGGTCGATTTAGATAGACCTAAGAATTTCCATTTATTACCAACAAGTGCATCAGTTTTAGAAGCAATTTCATCACATCCAACTGAATTTGATGATATTGATGATGATGAAATTGATAATTTCTTGTTATCACCAGAAGAATCAGAAATGAAAGAAAGAGTTTGGGTTGGACTGAATGAAGAATATCTGTTAGACCAAGAAAGAAAAAGACTGAAGGCAGAAGCAGATGAGATTTCAGGTCATCAACAACCGAAAAGAAGAAAGAAACCAAAGACTGAAAAAGAAGCCGTTGATTCATTAGATCAAGATAATTTATCAAATGCCCTTAAATCAATTGGTGAAAATTCATCTGCAAGTGCTTCTGCTAGAAGTATGATCATCAAGAAAGCTCCATCTAAGAAGATTAATTACTCTGCTTTAAACAGTTTATTCGATTGAAATAAATCTCTCTTTTATATAATGAAATTAATGAAAATATGAAAACAAGTACAGACCTAGTAGACCATTTTGAATAGTTCCAATATAAATTGTTTAAACACAAAAGTAAAAAAGTTTCCGGGTGACTGAGTACTATTATTGCTTACTTCCAAAGATCTGATGCTTAATACATCTCAAACAAATAATGGATAATAGACTTTAAGTCACTACTTACTCATGGTGAATGTAGATTAATAATTGAAGATACTAGGCTCATAATTATTAATAAACTACCTTAAACAGCTGCTAATTTATTTTATGGTCTAACCAAAATTATGGTAATCTTGAAGTGAAATTATAGGAAATTATAGTAAAAGAGTGTAATGAAGATCACAGTCAATAAAAGAGAGTAGACAAAACAAGCTAAAACATCACATATTACCAATAACTATATAAAGTTACAATTAACTTACACTACTGAGTTTTATAATACTCATTTCTATCCAGTTACTTTTTCACTCAACACACAAAGTTGAGTACTCACTCGTATCACAAAAATTTACTCACTCGCGAACTCTCCATCATAAGCAATTTAATCTAATTATGAACTCGCTAATTATCAAAACCAGAGAGAAGTACCCATATCTTGATGATATCTATAAAGCTTACATCAATGTCGAATTTACAAGCCCTGAGGTCTTACATTCTTTAAAAATGTTGAAACGAGATCACTGTGACTTGATAGAGCTATATTCAGCGATTATTCTAGTTATAGGCACTGAAATTAAAGACACGGTGACTGATGATCTTCAAGAATTTATAGGTGAAGGTCTCACTATTGAAGAGTTTTTAAAGTTCTTGACCAACGTTGCTATTTTAGCATGCACTTTCGAAGTGCCTGAGTTTAGGCTATTAGAAGACTATGAATATTCCAAAGCTAAAATGCCACAATCATTGAATTATGACCATCAATTCTATCCAATCAGTTTAGGCAAAGCCTTTGAAAATTATGATGATTCTGATGTAAAAATGGAACTCGAATCATTCTCAAGGATTTTACAGAATTATACTACATGGATTTCAGAAATAAATGATTCAAACTTCAAGCAAAAATTACTCTTACTAGTTGATGCCGTTTCTGGTATATTGTCTGAAATTTGCAGTGGTCCACTGAAAGGTATTGATGACTTCAGAAAGATAACAATCAAGTCAAATTTCGAACAATTATTAAGAAGTTTGCTTAGATTCATCTCATTTTTAACAGTGGAGATTAATGAATCATATCAAAATTTGAAAAGTTCTGATGATGTTGAGTATGTTGGTAAAACTGCTAAAATATCACTTCTGTATCAACCTTCCATAAAACGAACGATTTCCCTTTTCAATTACATGGCTCCACAAGAGGATTTGTCTATACAGGTGGGTGATTTACCTCTAATTATGTTTCAAGTGAATGGAAATTTAGAGGATGAGAGAATCTGTGAAATTAAAGAGGAAAATGATAATTCATTCAATGAATTAGTTTCCAAAAGTGAGGCTTTATTTGAGTTCATCGAGGTAGCTAAAAGTAATAAAACATTACAGTCAATTTGTGAACAGTCTTTAAGATCTACGGTATTTAAAAATCATGGATGCTCCATTGTTCTGATTTGTTTCAAAGGACGACTTTACTTTTTAGAACTATCAATTTCATTTGATGAAATAGATCTAAATAGACCGATTCTAGCAACAATTGAAGGAGTAAAAAGGAGATTAGTGCCAATTGAATCTAATATCAAAAGTTTTCACTATAATAACAACAAGTCGAGTAGCTTTATTAGAATTTTACATTTAGTTTATAATGAATTAAACTTAATATCAGATTCTGATAATATGGGAAACATCACACAAAAGTTGAATTATATTCAAAACAGTTTAAGAAGAAGTCCTCAGAGTCTAAGAGATGATAATAGTGCTAGTGATGAAGGTGATGACAATGATAAAACCAACCACGATTTTGATACTAAAAGTATTAGAAATGAACACAAATCGAACAAAAGATATTCAAATCAACATACCCAAATTTCTAAACGTCTAACCAGATCAATCATGACTAACTCAAATATTCAACTTGAAAATCTATCAATTATCATTGGTGCTGAAGAAAAGACCTATTCAGTGACACCTGATAATGTACTATCATTCTTAAGAAAGCTTGGTTTTGATATTTATGGAGGAAATGAACAAATTGAATTATCATATTTTGATAACTTCAAAAACTCTATATTAGTTGGGAATGTTGAATCATTTTTTAAGTGTTTAATAGAACCTAATAATGTCATAGAAAGACAGCTTTATATGAATATGAAATCAACTGAAAACATTATCATAAAATTCTTGAATATTGGGTTTCATGAAGATTATTTCAAGCTTGGAAGAGTTTATAACTTTGAAAACTTTCAGTCTTATTACCAATATGGATATACCAAGCATTCAAAAGAGATAAAGATGTTGAAAAAGATTGAAAGATATAACGATGAACAAATTGAATTGAGTAATTATCAAAACGTTATCAATGTCCCAAAAGTATTAGCACATGGAGATACTTTTTGTTTATACTTCACCAAAGCTAAGTGTAATGGCAACACAGGCCCCTTCTTCATCATGAATAAAATTGAGGGGCCAGATATCAAAACTGTTTTACCGTTAAATCAAGAAATTATTAATAATGCAATAAATCAAGTTACTTTGCTTATTACTGAATTGAAGATTAGACACAATGATTTGAGTCACAGAAACTTAATAGTTTCTGATGACAAAGTCTACTTTATTGATTTTGGTGAATCAGATTTTATTAAAGATGAAAAGAATATTGCAAAGTATATCATTAAAGATGCTGAAAGATTACAATGGTTACTAGGAAAATAAAGTGATCACAATTCTCAGATTAGTGTGTTTTCGTTCCTCTGAAAGTGAAGTTCTTTGAATAAAAAGTAAATCGAGATGAATAAATTGTAAAGATGAAGTACAGCGCATATTGAATGTAGAAAGAGAACTAGAAACTAGGAAACGTTAACTTAAAGTAATAATTAATAATCTCTAATCTTTAATCTTTGATCTTTGATCTTTGATCTTTGATCTTTGCGTAAATTACGTAATGCTACAAATGATATTACATAAGCGATGAGCTCTGCTCTGTCAGTAAATAGTCGTATATATAATATACTACACTAAATACAGTAAGATTTGAGATGTTTCCAATTGATGACTATATAGAAGAAGTAAGAGTTGTCCATATTTCGATGAACGGACGTCGTCGAATAATGTTGCTGCCGCTCGAATGCTTTAGCTTTTATTGTTATTACCTTTATAAAAAATAAAAATTCGCTCGAATAAGAAGGTCACCTTTCTGGAGATTCTCAGTAATTTAGTATAGATCGAACTAAGTGATAAAGAACTTTATATAATATAAAGAGTGATGTAACGTCTGATTAGAATATATAAAAGAGTAGGAAGAAAACTTTTCACAAATTTATTTGCGTGGTTTCTTGACGGAGTTTACCCGGACCAAGTTCTCTCTACATCACCTTCCTGATAGAGTAATTGCCTTATCGGGTATATTAATATACCCCATCTTTTTTAATATAATGTTCTTAGATTTTTTCTTTTGTTTTCTCTTTCATTAGTTTGCTATCCGTCATTTCAACTCTTTCGTTTGCTATTTAAAATTCATATAAAGTCAATAGTTCTACTTAACTTTACTATCGATACGTTTTGCACTATTTTATTTTTGTATTTCAAGAAGACATTATTTAGAAGCTTTATACTTTTCGTACTGACTAATTTTTTGCGTCTACCTCTATCATGATGATTCACAACTATCACAGGTCACAGAAATCGTGAATCGTTCCCCAAAATCATACACTACAAATTCTTTCAAGTTTCTACTCACGTTTCAGACTCCTACTATAGATAATGACATAAATGTTACCAATTTTAATTCATACCAAAACATATACACGAACTGTTTCAGACTTCCTCCAAATATTTTTCAATATAGGCTCAAGATTTGAAAGCAAAAGACACTTACAGAACTCAAACAAATTTAAAAAGATTCACTGACAGGCTTTAAGGTTTCACTATTCAAAAAACATAAACCTCCTCTTATATTTACTGCGGGCTATTTCAGTGCCAATTGCAGCTCTTCATTTACGATCACCAAATATCTGATAAATCTAAATATACAGCTAAATTTTGTCGAAATAATAATACGCAAAAACACATTGAAAGTGATCGCTTAAACAACTTCGGTTTGATGACTCTACTTTTAACCCCATTATAACAGTTTTGAACTACCAGCTATTTAGTGCAATACGACATCTATAAATTTATGTATATTCTTTTCCAAGTAATAAAGACACTGTTAAATATTACAAAGGACAACCTTTCAATGTTCGTGGTAAAAGTTTCGTTAAACATCTATATGATGAAACTTCTTCAAACTCAAACTCAGAAATAGAACTGTTTCGACTAGCTAATGGAGCTATTAGTTTACAATCAGTAAGATTAACTTTAACTTGGTGATCATAGAAGTTAAATTATAAGCTGAACTACCAGGTATTAGTCTTGGGCTCGAGCTAGGTTTCAAAGTTGAAGGCATGACTCTAACACAAAAGTAAATATATTAATATTCAGCACTTCTTGGATATGGAGCATTAGTAACGTCAAAATTTAGCAGAAATTGTGCATCAGAATCTAATGGAGGAGCACTTGATTGGTTTAGAATCTCATTACAAGGTGAACTTGGAAAAATGATTTCATTGGTATCAAATTTAGGACTGTTAATATTATTCAATTTAATATTTGATATTACTTTGAAATCAATTCAGGAACTCTTCGAACATAATTCAACAGTTATTTCTTCTTATTATACTACTATAACATTATCAAGATTAAATAAATTATTAGATATCAGAAATTAGAATTAAACTATTTATATATATCTGCAAGAATTTACAGTGCAAGTAATAATAATGATGTTGAATCAATTAATGAGGAATAAGAAGAGGATGAAGATGATGAAGACTGACAAAGTAGATTCTAGATTCATGACCATTGACCTCATTTTTCAACGAATTATTGATAAAGGTGTTATATTTGCTAAGATCAACAGACCCAAATCGTTAGTTTTACTAAAACCAAAAGATTCAAATGAATTATTGAATGAGTTCCCAAATGATGTTAATGAATAGTTAGGAAAAATTGAAGCCATTGATAATTTAATCACAAAAAAAAAAATGGCACATGAGCATATGCTTTACAGGAACTACGCAGTACGCTCTTTTCAACCCAATAACAAGTGTGATTTACATACTTTGAACAGCTTAATTGAACATTTATCGAATAAGAGTTGAATAGAATTCTAGAGACGCACAATTAATTAGTTACAACCACACAGTTTTAATAACAAATATGATTTGAACAACAGTTTAAACTTTAAAATACTTATTCTTTGATGTAACGTCCTTGACATTTAATTACAAAGACAGAAAATATTTATTTCTTGATACTAAAGTTAGCAAATTACTACAAATTACACTTTATTATTAACAAAATTTTGCCTTCTATTTCTTGAATTCTTCTTTAATAGAATATTGGCTAAAAAACTTATTCAGTGATGGGGGGTAAATCTATTACTTTGTTTTATTTTTTCTTTACCTTTCTTAGAAGTCAGTTCTCTAAATTTATGACTTCCTTCCTTACTCTTCTAATCTTATGTAACTCAATTAATATAATTTCTTATCCTTTGAAAGCCACTACAAAAAAACAACTATTTCCTTTATAATACAAATTCCGCTAGCTACATTAGTCCGGTCGTGATCGATTAAGAAAACTGAGCGAAGCGAAGTTTTTCTGGTAAATGAGTATAAAACATAAAAAGTCGCTCAATGATGAGGCAGGTCGACTACCGTAAACAGTTAAGACCCCAAATAAGTTATTTTTTGCATTTTTTACATAATCAAAATCACGCCATTTTTACCGTCAGATCCGAATAACTCTCACTACCAGTGTTCATTAATGACCTTTAAAAAGTTAAATAAATTCCAATTACTTCTTCAATGTTCATTGTTGGCCCCCTGACCTTGAAAGCCACATTATGGAGAGCAATCCACTCACCAAGAAAACGAAACAGTTAAACAGTGTAATTCATAACCTGCAGGACTAAATCGACACAAATCCACATTCAACTGAACTTCTCAACCTGGGTGACATTTAAAGCGTAACCATTAAAATTTCAGTTTTCAAGTAGTCTTTCCACTCAATATTTCAAAAACCATGCTTCAATTCAACATTCAATTTACCATCGAACTATTTCAAGCACTTCGAACGTATCACTGTAAATTCTTC
>PPNH02000079.1:0-62419 GCA_003707165.2 Phaffomyces opuntiae | reverse complement strand
TAAATAGAGTTGATTAAAGTTACTTTAATTATAAGAATAGTAAGATCTGTTTGGTGAAATTAAATACATTCCCGTCGAGGTTCGAACCTGAAGCCAAAAAAAAATACCCCTTAAAATACCCTGAGGTTTTCATAAAATACCCGGGTACGGGTAATACCCCGGGTATCGAGGTTTCGGGTATTTTTCGGGGTACTTTTTTGGCCGAAAAGTACTCGGGACACCTCTATGAATCTATTCATCCTTACATAAGTTTAACATAAGCATAGTTTACATAAAGTTTACATAAAGTTGATAAGTGATAGATACACTTAATAGCAACACAGCAACATAGCAATCTTTGAAGACGAATTAATTCTAATAGTGAGTATACCAATTTGAAGGAATTAATTATAAAAGACTATGTTTGTTCTTAGGTTATATAATGGCATACTTAGAAATAAGTAAGCAAGTCTTTAATCATCATTGAGTCAATCTACTTGAATCAATCAATAAATCCAACTACTGCTTTGTTAATATTCTACTGTATTTAATATGTCAGATAACTCTTTATCAAACCGAGAAACTTCAGGTGCTGTTCCTTTAGATGTCGCTTCTGGTAACGTTAGTAACTTAGGTGAAACCCGTGAGGAAGATGTCAATGAATTTCTCTATCAGGAGTCAGGACGGATCTGAATCTTCATTTTTAATACTACATAGTGCATAGTGTGTTTACTTTATGGAGCAGGCAAAATGTAATTTGTAAAGTCTTTTTTTACAGGAATCTTGGGAAAATTCCCAAATTAGGATCAAACTTATATATTATTATCAACAACTTTTTTTAACGAGATTCTTGAGTAAATGATTATTTCTTTTGAATTAAAATACTCTTGAGACTTGATAAACGACTGATTTCAAACAAAAACCTTGGTTGGGGTGATTTGGAATATCACCAATGTTGGTTCATATTAATTGAATGATTTTTTTGGTCAAAGTTTTATTATTTGATCAGTTTTGTTACTTGACTCGATTCTCAAATCATTTGAAGATTACACACTATGAAAAGGCTATTGTCATTGATAACCTCATTAATGGCTCTCCAAGTTGGAGAATCATCGATCGATTATCACTTATTAGATGTAATTCATGTCATCAAAGTATCTAGCTTTGAAACCCTTTTTCAACTTAGGAATATTTTTGAATCTTTGGTGATTAATCATTAGCACAGGTACACCGTACTACTAACCTTTTGGGCTATCTCTAGAAGGAATGAGGCTGCACAAAGGAAGACGGATTTACTAAAAATCAATTTTTTGAAATTTTGTGATTTTTGAGTTGAATTGTACTTAATTGAGTTACTGAAAGGTTTAGTATCCTATTCTATCTTATGGATGGAAGTCTTAAATTCACAGCACCCCTTCAATTGCACTGTTTCAGGTCCAAAAAAATGCTTGATCGTTGATTTATTTATGCTTCAAATTGGGCCTCTTCTAGGATATCAAGTCTTTGGTCTTCCAAACTACTTGGTCTACCATTATAACGAGTAGAGTAGTTGTCGCTTCCTATTTACCGACATGAAAATTTTAACGATATCGTTAGATAGGCAAATTTTAGGTTGCCTATTTTCCGACATCTGTATATAGGCAAAAAAAAAAAATGTCTGCCTATTTGACGATATCTGTGTATAGGTAGACAAAAAATGTCTGCCTATCTGGCGATATCTATATATAGGAAGACAAAATAAACTGCCTATTTGGCGATGTCAGTATATAGATGGGCAAAATAAGTTGCCTATTAAAAGACTTTTCTGATTACACATGATTCTTTGCCTATTCAGAGAGTTTTGTAGATATCAGTAAGGAAAGAATCACTTGACTGCTGTAAGAAAGCGTAAGATATATTATCCATACGAAGTTGAAGTAATTATTGAAATGAAGTTTGAACAACTCATGTGACATGAGTGATCAAATGTGACAGAATTAAAGCCCCATTTTCTCTTCAGATTGGACGAATTTCTCAATTCTTATAAAACCTCATTTCGTATCAACGAAATTAATTGAAGGTAAACGAATTAGTTGATCCAAAAATATCAGTTAAAGAATCGCCATTCAAGTGACAAGTTAACGGTTAGAAATTTAGAATTCTGGAATCTCTCATCTGGAGAGTGGAGACTCAGGAATGGCAGGGTCTCAGGAGAAGAGAATAGCCAATTCCTAAAAGAAGAAAACCCAGATCATAAAGTATTAGATAATTATTGTGAAGTTTTGAGATTAAGATATTTGGCATTAAATGTTTGAATGTTTTTAATTTTAATGCGATTCAATCATGAATGTTAGTTGTATATTAGATGGATAACGTTGTGCTCATCCACCAATCTAATCATCTGTTAATCTGTGAATATCACATAATTTACTGTAATCTTTTTGGAATATATACTATAGTCGCAAATAAATATAAGGTTATACCTATATCTATGCCTAGAACCTGTCTAAACAACCCAATTTTCCTCCCTATACGGAGTAGCCTTAAGAAAATATCCAAAAGATACGTTTTAAATTAATTTTCTTTTGGGAGACCATAACAAACGGGTATAGAAGTGTCCCAGAATCTTGTATAAGTGTTCTTCTTCTTTTAGAATATTATGTACCTCTAGAGTCTACAGTATACAATTATGCTAACAGCTAAAGTGAAATATTGCTAGATAGGCAGGGGTTAGTACCCCTAATTATAGATATCGTCAAATAGGCAATATATTTTGTCTTCCTATATACAGATATCGTCAAATAGGCACGCCAAATTTTGCCTATTTTCCCTGTATATAGGCAAAAAAACAAAATGTCTGCCTATTTGACGATATCGTCAAAATTTTCATGTCGGAAAATAGGCACTGACAAGTAGTGTATAGAGAATGGTTGTATAATAAGTGTTACCCTCTTCGGATTACGTAAATGTTCCTCGATCGATAAGTCGATAAGGGAAAACCAAAAAAGAGGTGTTCTTGAGCTAAAACTTGAAATTGAGATCGATACTCTATTATATACTTAAGTCTTACACCTCGAGGGGATCCCCTTTCTATGTATTAAAGCCACCTCTCTATAATTCATTTTTAACTCATATTAATGTTAATTCAAATCCGAAAATGAAAACAAGATTGGGGGAATTGAAGAGTTTGAACCTTCAAATTTAAGGATCTTTGGCGCGAACCCTTGAGATAATCGGAGAAACTAACAACTATAAATGCCTTGAAAAGCGAGTTCTTTAAACACAATTCGGTGTTCAGTGTTCACACAGAAGCAATTTTCAAACAAGGCGTTTTCTCTTATAAGCGATTTTTGAAGCTTATGAATAAATTAGAAGCAGGTAAAGTGAGAGATACTTATGATAAATTTCAATTTAGTTCAATGTCAAAACTCCAATCCAGTGAATTTTGTGTCGATGGATTTACAATTTTAAAGATATTGTTGAAATTCAAATTGATAAAGATAAGGTAGTTTTACTACCAGAAAACATCAAGATTCAAAATTCTTTAAAGCGCATCGTTCCAATAAAGATATGATGTACATGTTGTATACACGATATTACCAACTTTCATTTAAATATCCTTCTTCAATTGTTATTTAACCCAAACTTTCCCCATGGTCATTGGTTTAACTTTAAGATCTTATTGAGTTGAAATTTGGGTTTAAGGCTTAAGCTCAATATATGTAGTATTGTATAAGGTTACATACATATAAGCTAATCAGGATTCAGGTAAAGGGCAGGAATTTTCACCCAGATCTTTTTAGTCTTGGCCCCTGGGTGTCATTTTAAATCTCCAAACTCCAAAAGATCAAACCTCAAACCAAGATCTGAAAATAGTGTACTTAAATTAATATACATACAGGACTAAAAAGAGTGCTACTTTTCAGCGACCGGTCATGGTTATTCCTTAAATATCACACTGTCTCGTTCATATAATACATATATCTTACTAGAGCTGGGTTCGAAAGTGAGAAACATGCCATACATGTAACATGATATGTACATCCCAAAAAAAAAAACACCTGAAAATATCACTCTTAAAAATAATTATACTTGAGATCTACAACTTTAGTAGCAAAAAGTGTCCTTGAAAACACCTTCCATGATCCCTAAAGACTGAATTTGGGCAATCTTGACCCCGATTAAGAAAAAAATATATGACATTTAGCATCACTCCCACTAATTGCATAAATTACCAGAATTAAACCTCTTCTTCAAAATACTGTAAAATAGATTATAAACTAGTCCAATTCCTTGAAATTTCTTCTTCTTTCCTAAACGATTAAGACTCATAACTTATAAGTAATTTAATACTTCAAAACAATCATGCTCCCATTAACTACTTTAATGGCAGTTGCCCTCTACTCTACCTCTGTTGCATCATTACCTGATTTCTGTGAAGGTGGTTTTTCATGTCATGTCTCTTGTGGTGGTATGGCAAGAAACGCAAGAACTTGTTCCAATAACAATGATTACTCACCTCCATTTAACCATGATTGTTTATGTGCTGACGGTTCTGAATTTTTAAGTTTATTAGATGATTGTTTCTACTGTGGTTGGTCATTATGGGCAGATTATGGTGTTTTCTTAACTGCTGCTTTAGAGGAATGTGGTTTACCAACTGAACCAACTGGTGAAAAGTGTGAAGAGGTTGAGTCTACTTCTACAACTGAAGCTACTTCCACTGAAACTACTAGTTCTGCTGAAACTACTGAATTTACTTCTACTGAAGCTACTGAAGTTACTTCTTCAACTACTGGTGATCAAACTACCGCTGAACCAACAACCACTACTTCTACTACTACTGGTTCTTCAGCTAGTACCACTTCAACTGGAGCTTCAAGTGCTCAAACTTCTACTACTTCCCCAAACACTGACGTTCAATCTTCATCTGCTCCTAACTCCAGTGATTCGGTTTCTACTACTACTCCAGAAACCTCAACTACTGACTCTACTGCTTCTTCAGACGAACCAGTCCAGTCTTCATCAGCTCCAGAAATCGCTTTGGCTGGTGCTTTTGATGGTAACACTCCATCTTGGACCTTAAATATTCCTGGTACTCTTGGCCCATGGACTGAATTGTCATTAGAAGCTTCCAAAGAAGGTGACTTCTCTTATGAAGAAGCTACTTTATACGTTAACGGTGAAGAATCATCCGATGCTGCAGTTACCATCACTGCTGATTCTATCTCTGTTGTATTCCAAGTTACTATTGGTGTTGATGATGTTGTCACTATCAGTTATGGTGGTTCGGATATTTCAGTTGTGGGTACTTCTGTTACTTCAAGAGCTAAATTAAGTATCACTACTCCAGATGCTAAACTAGTTAAACGTGCCACACAATCATGGGAATTTGAATCAACTATCACTTTAGAAGAAACTGGATCATCTGCTTCTGGGTCTGCTTCTGAGTCAGTTTCTGCTTCTTCCTCAGTTACTCCATCTGCTAGCTCAAACGTCACTACTGTTACTGCAGGTGATGTTGAAACCACTGTTATTACTGTTACTTCATGTGAAGAAAACAAATGTACTGAAGGACCAGTTACAACTGGTGTCACTGTTGTCACTATTACTGAAAAAGGCGTTGTTACCTCTTACACTACCTATTGTCCTTTACCAACTGAGACTGTCACTGAGCATCCAAAGGCTACCACTGTTACTATTACTTCTTGTGAAGACAACAAATGTACTGAAAAAGTCGTCACTAGCTCTGTCACTAAAACTTCTCACACTAAAGACCAAACTACCACCAAAGACCAAACTACCACTAAAGCTCCTGTTACAACTCCAACCCCAGCTCCAACTCCAAAACAACAAACTACAAGTAGTACTGCCATCACTATTACTACTTTTGAAGGTGCTGGTCAAAGAATTGCAGTCGGTTCAACTTTAGCTGCCTTCCTTCTTTCATTTTTATTCATGTAAATGATATAAAACAAACATTTGTATAATTATTGTTAAAAAAAAGATACCTTTGTAAGAATCTTCAATTGGATGTAAAATTTAAATTACTTACAAGTTACCTCTCTAATTTCAATATCAAACACCACTCTGGATTTAAGGATGATTTTCGTATAAATTAATTAGATTTTAAATCCTATTAAAAAATATTTCTGTTTACTAGCTGTCGCTTTTTCTGAAAAATTCACCCTGTTTTACTTTAACTCGATCTCTGATTTGACAGCTTATATTATACACAGTAATCTGAGAAAAGGACCATTTAATAGTTTTATTATCTCTAGCTTTCTCAACTCTGGAGCCTCTACGTGTTTCTTGGAGCTTTGATATGGGTCAATTATAAAACATAATTTATGCCTTTCTTCTGAAATTATAAATTATCCAATTAAGCTAATAGCTACTAGTTTTTAAGTTGAAATTGCGCATTTGTTGTTGAATTTTTATGGTTACATACCTACTATCACCTACTACCACACTGGTACCCAAAATTTCAATCATTAACTCTTGATAATTTTACAGTATGCTTTAGATAGGTCGGTGAAATGATGCCTACTCTGAGTTACTCCCCAGTCCAAATAAGATAAATTATTTCTGTATTTTTCCACTTCGATTGTAACCTTCGAAGGGATAATAACTAAAAGATTCTCTTATTTGCTTTTTGAAAGTCCTCAATCTTATACTGACTATGTACGAACTATATATATATCAAATTCCTAACTTACTTACTATTATATTCAAAAATCAGCTATCGGTGATTGAATTTGTGAAAACGATAGCAGTATTTTAAAAATTATACAATATCAACACATATTGGACCGAAACTTCTAATTTCACTAGGACTGTGACCAATAAAGTTGAGTTACTGACTCTTGAGGTCCCAACTTGGAAATACAACTATCAAAAGGGATATCAAGATTTATAACTGTATATATATATTTTTAACTTCAAATTTGAGTCTTTCATGTCACAAAACTTAAACTCTCTTGCATAGTTTTCAGCCAATCAACCTTCAGGAAGTCAAATTAAACACCCTTTATTAATTTTTACATATGTCAGGATCCAGGTTATAAACATAGAATCGTGCGTTTTGATTTCAAACAACGTCTTGAGTCTTGAGTCTTGACTCTTGACTCTTGGGTTTTTAAATGTTCTTTATACCAAAATTTATCTACTTATAACCCTTGAGTGATTTGCAATCATAATACGAGCCTACATTTCGATGTTTTTGTATAAAAAGGTGCCAATTTTACTTCAATTCGTATGAATCAGTTCATGTTTACTCACTCACAAAGATTATCCAAAAATGAAGTTATCTTTAAGAAGTTTAATTGGTATTACCAGTATCTTGAATCTTGTATTCTCACAAGAGGCAGATATACCACAAGAGTGTACCGAAGTTGGCTATACATGTCATATTTATTGTGGTGGTATGGCAAGAAATGCTAGAACCTGTTCCAAAAATGGAAATTATCAATCCCCATTCGATCATGATTGTTTATGTGGTGATGGTGCTGAATTCGTCTCTTTACGTGATCAGTGTTATGAATGTGGTTGGGCTATTTGGAATTCATACGGTGAATTTATAACTGATGCTGTTAAAGAATGTTCATTTACTCAAACTGAACCAACTTCTGATAATTGTTTGAAATATTTTACTACTGAAGTTTCAGAGACCAGTTCTTCAATTGAAGCCATTTCTTCTTCTTCTTCTTCTTCTTCTTCTTCTGATTCAACAACTTCTTCAGCTGTTGTTAGCTCTGAGGCCGAAAATTCTTCAGATTCACCATCTTCTAATGATTCATCTGCAGGCACTGTTGCAACTTCATCAGATGCTCCTCATTCTACAGTCTCTCAATCTTCTTCTAGTGCTGATCAATCTTCTTTGACTTTGTCTGAATCCTCTACTATTGTTGATGAGTCTTCTTCTATTGGTGAATCTTCTACTGTTCAAACTGAATTTTCAAGTGATGTCACCACTGATTCTTCAATCATATCTTCAGATGAACCAGTTACTTCTTCTTCTGGATCTTCAGAAAACTCTTCTGATGAGCATCCTATTTCATCTGAAGACCAATCAATCTCCTCTGGTGAACCTTCTAATTCTTCTGATGAGCCTTCCAACTCCTCTGAAAATACAACTTCAGATGCATCAGCTTCTTCAACTTCATCAGATTCAAGTCCAACGACCTCAGTCTTTGGGTTAGTAGGAGAATTCATCAATAACGCACCAACTTGGACTTTAACAGTTCCAGGAAGTTATGGACCATGGACTCAACTAATTTACAACGTCACTAAGGAGGGTGAATTCTCGTATACTGAAGGAACAGCTTTCGTCAATGGTGAAGAAGTTAATTGTGCTATTATTTCAGTTCAAGGTGATTTTATCTCTGTTACTTTTGAGAATTCCATTGAAGAAAATGATGTCTTAACTATTGTCTATAGAGGAACAGATGTTACAAATGTTGGTGACTCTGTTACCTCTTTAGGAACTTTAACTTTGATTACACCAGATGAAAAGAAACTAGTCAAACGTGCTGAAAAAGTTTATGGACTCAAAAACACTATTACTTTAGAAGAATTAGTTTCTTCATCCAGTGACTCTTCCATATCCTCCATATCTAGTGATTCTTCTATTACCTCTTCAGTTGACTCATCATCTCACTTTAACGGTACTACCAGTACTGCTACTGAAGATGATATTCAAACCATTGTTATCACAGTCACATCATGTGATGAAAACAAATCATGTTCAGAAACTCCAGTCACAACTGGTGTCACTGTCATCACTACTACTCAACATGGTATTGTTACTTCATATACTACATATTGTCCAATTACCACTGAAAAATAACCAGAGACAACAGTGATTACAATCACATCATGTGAAGAGGATAAATGTAAAGTTGTTACATCTACAGGTATTATTAAAACCACAACTGTTACGTCTACTAAAGCCAACCCAACTGGTGATGAGGAAGTTACTACCTATACCACAAGAACAGTTGCACCAACTACTACCTCTCCAAAACCACCAACTATTACTACCTCTCCAAATCAACCATCAAGTACTATCCAAATTACTACTTTTGAAGGTAACGCTAACCAATTGATTGGCGGTTCTGTAATTGCAGTTGCTTTAGGGCTACTGTTTGTTTAGATTATAATCAATGCTGTTGATCATAATTGATCTGAAATCTAGGCTTGACACTTTTCTATAATTTAATTATAAATGTTTATGAGTATACTTCTTGTAATTAAAATTCAAGCGTAGTGAATTATCTCAAATTATATACCTCTATCTAGTGAGAACTAAAGACGCGTCATTAATCACTATCAATTAAAATAGATACAGATGGTAGTAAAAACATGCACCAATATCAAATTAAAATTTTGAGTATATTTTGAAAAAGATTGAACTAAGCGCAGTCTAGTATATCCAGACTCAAACTATTATAATAATATATTACACGAGTACTTCTAGACTTCTTCGACTCATAAATTGTTAATATTAATATTGATAATACCATATGATTATTACAGGTAGTCTATCGCGCTACAAGTAATTATAGTGCTCTTTCTACAGAATTATCATGTGATAATAAAATTGTAGACGTTATATAACGTCTTCCACTAGTTATCACTTAATTATATAGAAGTATAACTAATTCAGCTGCAATATATGGTGGGGCGCTAATTATTATAATACATATTTTTACCTATATATAAGCTATATATTATATACATTAACGACGTACTAGTTATAATATTTATGCTTGCAGTACACTAGTACATCTCTAGTAATATTACATTATTATAATAACTATACGTCAAATATCATGACATTAATATTAATTTTAATACCTCATGCGGCCAAGTACCGCGCGCGAGTTTTTGTTTTCTTCAATTTATTTAAATTTCAAGTTTTTAAATTTCAAAATAAAAATGATTTCAAGAAAAAAGAAGGTTAGACTCTGACCGTCGGTACAATAAATCTGCTCATCAAGAGTGACTGCATAGTGAATATACACAGTACGTAAAAATTCACACCAAGCAATCTTTCAGCTGTATAGTTCAGCTGTTAATGCCATTTAAGTAGCTGCGTAATTCGTATAGCAGTGGAAAAATTAATGTACATAATAATTTAAATTTCGCGGTGTCAAATTCGCAAATAATATTTCGGTGATGAATTTGACTTTGATTGATCGTCTAATTATACTACTAAGCTTACTATATACTATACTCTATTCATATCATCTATCTCATAATCAAATGATCAGTGATTAATTAATGAAACCACCGATATTACAAACATCATCACAAAATGAAAACAAGGTAGATCAAATTCAATATAATTTCTCAGAGTTATCAGAAAGATATCCATCTTTGAAACCATTCATAACGACAATCAAAACCATCAAACCTTGCTGTCCCATCCCCAACACTGACACTAATGGTGAAGCTGAAGAAGAAAGCGTTGAAAATTCAGAAATCAAACAACAAAATGTAATTTTCAATTTTAATCATGCTGGACAGTTCGAATTATTTAAAATCACATTATTAGATAAATATAACTTCATCATTCATGACTCTCCACACAATAGATCAGCTCTTATCCCTACTGTCCCATCTAGACTAAAATATCTTTCGATCATAAATGATATACTAACTGAATCTGGAATAATCAATAATGACAATATTTACACGAATGAAAAAAAGATCAGGGGATTAGATGTTGGATGTGGATATTACGCAATCTATTGTATATTAGCTAAATTACAATATGGATGGGATATGTTAGGTATTGATATTAATGAAGCATCGATTTCAAATAGTGTTGAACTAATTAAGAAGAATGATTTAAAAGGTGTTGAAATAATAAAGAATGATGGATTATTAAGTTTGAAAAATGATGGATATAGTTTCATTTGTTGTAATCCACCATTCTATGAATCATTTGAAGAATTGGAACAAAACACAAATCTTAAAAATGTTTTGAAAAGGGATTGTGTGATTGGTAGTGATTCGGAATTGGTTTTCTCAAATGGTGGAGAGATTGGTTTCATTGTTAAATTAATCAATGAAAGTTTGTTAAATGATTTAAGTGTTTGGTATTCATCATTAATTTGTAAAAAAAAATCAATAATTCCCATCCTTGAACATTTAAACTCAAAGAATAATAATGGGAGTGATAATTGGTTTATCAAATCTTTTCAATTGGGTAGTACTAAAAAATGGATAATTTTTTGGTCTTGGAAATCATATCGCCCAATGATTTATAACAATAATGATAATAAATTTAATAATTTTGTTATTAGTACAATTGTTGAATTTAAAATTAATTTGAGTATAATTGAAAAGGAACTTGTTAAAAACAAATATCTAAGATTGAAAATATATGAAGAATATATTGAAGTTGAGACCGAGTTTGGAGATGTTTGGTCAAGATCATTCAGAAGACGTACATTGAAGAATGATTTCAACATTATAAATTCACAAAAGAAAGATAAATATATTTTTAAAGTTTCAAATTGTTTAATTCATTGGAAATTTGGTCAAAATGTTAAAATATTTCAAAGTTTCCATACATTAATTAAGAAAATGTCAAATATATAATTTAAAATCTATAATTAACTACTCATCATGGTTATATCCTGGTAATTTCTTAACAACTTTACATGGAGTCCCAACAGCAACGGTATAAGGAGGAATAATAGACCCAGCAGTGACAACTGAATTAGCTCCAATGGTAACACCATCACCAATGACAGCACCTTGTAATATAACTACATTAGCAGCTATCCAAACTTTATTACCAATAGTTATTTCTCTTGCGTATTCAATACCTTTATCAACTCTTTCAACAGGGTCTAAACTATGAGTTGCACAAGAAATGGTGACATTTGGTCCAATCATCACCCCTGATCCAATTTTAACTAATGAACAATCCAAGATAGTTAAGTTAAAATTTGAATAAAACCCATCACCAATTTCAATATTAAAACCATAATCAACATTAAATGGTTCCATATAAACATTTTTACCTGAAATTTTACCCATTATCTTATCAAGATAATCTCTTCTATATTGCATGAATTCATCAGTTGTTTTGAAATCTTTAAGAAAGATGTTTGCATATTGTCTTGCCATTTCATGACGAATTATACGACTATCATTTAATTCTGGTGCCCAACAGTTATATTGCATACCAGAGATCATCTTTTCGTAATCATCTGAACCCTTTGGGACCCCCGATAGATTGGAGTATGCGTGTTGGATTAGTTCGTTGTTCTTTGCGAATCGTTCAGCCATTGTTGTGTTGTTGTTCCAAATATAAACACTAAGCTGGGTTCAAAGAATAAATTTACAGATATTAGCCGACATTAATTAAGCGAAGGGTCATATATTTATTCTACAAAGTATTCAATCTTTGAGTAATGCTTTCTCTAAGTGCAGCAAACGGAGATTTCTTAAACGTTTCATCTTTCAAGACATCGTTAAATCTGACTCTTTCTAAATTCTCAATCAATTTGGCACCTGTTTTCTTCTTTGGATTTGGTGCATTATCACTATTGTTCTTCTTTTTAGAATTAATGAATTTATCACTAGGTATAATTTTGATATTTTCTAACTTTAGTTCGGTATTAGCCTTGATGCTCTTAGTTGATCCTGATTGTTCAGTATCAACGGTCTCATCTAAAACGGTTAAAAGATCCTCCATTTTAGGCAACAACACTTCCTTAGCCTTCTTCTTACGATCTTTAGTGGTTGATTTCGATATTGGACCACTAGATGTTAATTTATTGATTAGTTTGTCATGTTTCTTAGCCAGTTTGTCACGCTTGGTGTCCTTGTGTGTATGGAGGAATGCTAATGGATCTGGTGGTAGTTCATTAATGGTGTTATTATTGGTGGGAGATGAGGTTGAGTTTGATTTGTTTTGGATTTTGGATCTCAAGTTCGTTCTTTTTTTAGCGACCTTTTCAATGTGGATGTTAGTATCGATAGATAGCAGACAGAAGGACACCACTCACCATTATTCAGTTAATTATGTGTAGTTCGAGATGAATTATCCGGAGAGAGAGATGAGCTTCAGATAAAATTTTCAAATTATGACATAATCAACAAAAACAAAAAAATCGTTGAAAAAAAATTGTTTCGACAAAATTCAACTGAATTAGTGCCCAACTCCACCCATTCCAGCCCCAGAATTATGTCCAGAACAACTGCCATCGTTGCCACCATCGCCACTGCTGCCATTGCGTACGCCGCTTACTTTGACTACTCCCGTCGTAACAACGCTGAGTTCAGAAAAGCATTACGTAAATCATCAAAATCCCATTCAAAATTACAAACAGATAAAGAAAACAGTGCAAAATCTGCCAAAGTTGCACAAGTTAAAGCCATTTTAGAAGAATCATTGAAAGCTGAGCCATTGCCTACTTCTGCTGCTGAAAAAGAAGCATATTTCATGACCCAAGTTACACAGGGTGAACAATTAGCTGCTGTCCCTGGTAATGAGATCAATGCAGCTGTTGCATTTTACAGAGCTTTATCAGTTTATCCAAATCCAACTGATATCTTAGGAATCTATCAAAAATCTATTCCTGGTGCAGTTTACGAGTATGTTATCACCATGATTGCTATTAAACCTCCACAATCTGTCGCTTCATTTTTAGGTGCAGGTGGTGCTGCTGCTCCACAAGTTGACATCGTTACTGATGATGCTAACATTGAACAAGATTAATGTTAATGATTTCAATATAAAAAAAGAAAGTTGTTTATTAGTATAATGTGTATATAGGGTTTTCAATAATATCATAATAATTTATAGGAGAGAAGTTATTTAGGAATGTAACGAATTAAATTCTTAGTCAAGATGAATCCATAAGTGGTCAAAGCAACGAAATTCAAAGCATTGAAACCTAAACTAGCAGCATGTAATTTACCAAATTGTTGTGTAACAGCTTTATGTTCATCAGTTTCTGGTCCTTGACCTTGTTCTTCCAACAAGAATCTTTGTTCTTTTAAACCTCTTGTGACTGGTAACAACCAAAAGTAGTTAGTGGCACCACCAACGACAGCAGTCCCCAAAGTGATTAAAGCACCAGTGGTCAATGCGTATGGAGCAGTTAGTGCAATGACAACTGGAGCTAAAGCTTGACCTAAGAAGAAGTTAGGAAAGACTTTATTTTGTAGTTTGCCAAATTCAGGACGTGATAAAGTCTTGAACGCAATTGGAGAAGCAACATAGGAGTAATAGCCTGAGCCTCCCCAGACAAAGGCCCATGAGAATAAATGTGCGGTTGCTAACAAAGACATAGTGAGTTGTGGAATAAGTGTTTAGTTAAGATTGGTTCAAGGGATTAAGGTGAAAAAAAATTCCATTTAATCCCCATTATATAAGATCATACTCATAAAATTATCACAATGAGTGCCAGATTGAACAATCTACGAGGATTGGTAACCAGTGGATCGATCAAGAAAGTCTCATTAGCATCAGGAAACCAATCTGGGGATCTAGACTCCGTATTGTGTGCAATTGTTCATTCTTTTTTCAATAATTTAAAACGTAGAGAAGATGAAATAACTGTCCCATTTTTGAATTTTTATAAAAAGGATCTAAGATTGAGGAAAGATATCGTGTTGTGTCTCAATGATGCACATATTGACACAGATGGACTGTTTTATATTGATGATTTAACTGATAATACAGGAGGTCAATCTTCATTGTTGAAGGAATTGGTTTCAAATGTTCATTTATTAGACCATAATAGTCCTCAAGGTTTCTTAAATTCCTTCCTTCATTCAAGTAATAGTGGTGTCAATGATATCACAATTGATGCTATAATTGATCATCATGAAGATGAAGGAAAATTTCTTTCTGCAAATCCAAGATTTATAAACATAACTGGAAGTTGTTCAAGTTTAATATGGGATTATTGGAAGAATGTAATAGGAAAAGATCAAATTATTGAAATTGGTGAAATTCAACAGATAGTTAAAATGTTGGTGAGTGCATTGATATTGGACACGAGCAACGGGACATCTAAGATTGAAAGGTTTGATGATGTTGCATTAAAAGAGTATAAAGAAATAATTGGATCGAATTATTCGATTGATGAATGGTTTAGAAATTTACAAGCTGCAAGAAATGATATTACTGGATTATCAACACTTGAGATATTAGCCAAAGATTATAAATTATTTGAATGTTTAATCGGAACAAATAATGAAGTTTTCAAAATTGGGATCTCGTCCATGATTAAACCAATTGAATGGATCCTTGAAAATCAAGAACATTCAACCAAAGACACTGACCCATTAGAGATATTACAACAAGATGCATCAAATTTCATCAAACAACAAGGAATTGATTCATTAATAATAATGACTGCATTCATTGACAATGATGGTTTGTTTCAAAGACAGTTGGTTTGTATTTGTGATGAATTAAAGAATAAAGTGTTGTTAAGATTGATGATTGATTCGATTAGTGAAGAATTAGGACTACAATTGAATCAGAGTATAGAGAGTTATACAACGAGAGATTTGGATGATGATAATGATGGGCACTGGATTAAGTGTTTTACTCAAGGAAATGTGAAAGCAAGCAGGAAACAAGTGGCTCCATTGATTAAAGGTGCATTGAGTGAATTGTGAAGATGCACATGTAACATATATATAATGAAATGTAACATAAAATCATAAATAGTGAGTATTTACTATCCAGTAGTTGCAGCGTAATATTTCCTTATCTGGACGAGACAAAGACCCAAATGAAATGAGGTGATTCCGCAGATCGAAGAATTAATAATTTTAAGATCAAGATTCACTGAGACAAACCGTTCCAGAATCCAGGAAGTTGGTTCATTTCTGAGTCCTTCGCGCTATGGAATTAAGTTCGGGCTTATCTTTTATTTTTTTTCATATCAGGAGTAGACGAAAATACGTGATATATTCGCATCTTTTACTGTAGTATCAAAGTAATATATCAATGTATTAAGAGTAGCACCGCTGCCAAAACTGTAAATATCACCACACCTTTTATTTTATTCGAAGTTGAAAGAACCCTCAGTCCCTGTCTAAATCTCTACCTAAGAAAATACAACCGGCCGGGCAAGCTTCGAAGTTCGTATTTCTATAAAAACCCCATCAAAATCCCTAATAAATTCATAATGCAACACCCCCAATTTCTCAGTTATCACCCACAATAATGAAAGGTTTGGTCTATCATGGTCCCAAGGATCTCCGTTTTGAAACTGACGTCGAAACTCCCAAAATCTCCCATCCATCTGAAGTTTTAATTGATGTTTATTACTGTGGGATATGTGGTACTGATTTAAAAGAATATCATTCTGATGTTCCTAATTTCTTTGATCCAGATAATGGTCCTAATAAGATCACTGGATTGAAACCTGCATTATGTATGGGTCATGAAATTGCAGGTATAGTGATTGAAATTGGTGATGATGTTAAAACCGTTAAAGTTGGTGATCATGTCGTTGTTGATCCTTCTGTTCATTGTAAAGATATCCCAAGATTTGCAGCAACTACACCAGTTAAGCAAGATGATGATTGTATTCAATGTAAGAAGGGAATGACTAACATTTGTGACCATTTATCATTATGTGGGTTAGGTGCAACTAATGGTGGGTTAGCTGAAAAATTCGTAACTTCAGAACATCATGCAATTGTGGTTCCAAAATCAATTCCATTAGAAGTCGCTGCTTTAACTCAACCATTAGCTGTGTCATATCATGCTGTTAGAATATCTGATTTCAAACCAAATTCATCAGCTTTGGTCATTGGTGCTGGTGCAATTGGTTTAGCTGCAATTTTATCATGTTTTGGATTTAAGGCATCATCAGTGGTATGTTCTGAAATCGCTGAAGTTAGAAGAAAAAACGCAGAGATGTTAGGAGCCATCGGTTTCAATCCAATGGAATCTGAGGATAATGTCACTGATTTATTAGCTTTATCACCAACTGGTCATGGTTATGATTATGTTTTCGATTGTACAGGTTTAGAAATTACATTACATACCGCATTAGCTGTCGCTTCATCAAATGGTACTGTTGTTAATGTTGCAATTTGGGGTGCTAATCCAATTAGATTTTGGCCAATGTCTATCACTAAACATGAAAAACATCTATTAGGTTCAATGTGTTATACAAGGGAAGATTTTGAAGGTGTTTTAGCTGCTTTCGCTAGAGGTGATATGGATATCGAAACTACTAAAAAATTAATCACCACTGTTGTTTCCTTAGAAGATGGTATTGAAGGTGGATTCGATAAATTAAGAAAAAATAAAGAAACTGAAGTTAAAGTTTTAATTACTCCTAATAATCATGGTGAAGTTGATCATTCAAAGACTTATCTTAAAAATTAATGCAAAGTTATGAATAATTTATTTCTTTTATACAGGTTTATAATTATACATTAAACCTTGCTCGGTTCTGCTATTTTTTGTGTCTTTTGGTTTCGAGAGTAATATTGTTATTGGAAATGGGAATATTTGATGATATTGGTGTAAATGAGAAGAGATAGCCTTAAATATCTCAAACACACTTAACCTATAGAAGGATTCTTGTTCTCAATATACGAACTTTTTTTGGTGAACTATTATTGCTACGAACGAGTAGTCTAATTAACATGACAGTTTAATCAATATTTTTAATCATGATCTACCTGACCCACTAAAAACATTTATATAATATGTTCTGATAATGGTAGAACGATTAGTGTTGGATATCGAACAGACGATTGTTAGATGGTTTTCCTTGTACTTATAACTTCCAAAAGACTTTAAATACGCTTTCTGTGTATGCTTTAACATAATAAGAACTGTTAGATCTTAATTAAAAGAGTGAAGTAATTTATTTAGTCTTGGAATCTTTTGTAAAGTTTGCAGAATAGTAGATAATTTATTGTTATTCTTACTATATTCAGCTCTAAAGAGAGGTTAATGGAGAAAGATAGAGATAATAGTTTCATACACATTCAAGATAATAATTTCCTACAAATATGTAAAAATCATCAAATCAGTTATTTATATTGTATCATGGAATCCTTCTATCTATCTCCCCACTTCTTGATTCTTTACTTCTTTGTAAAACTAACTTAGTTGCAGCTTCATACCCAAACTTATTAATCAATTTATTAAAGAATAATCCACATGCATTACATGCAGTCTTGGGTCCCATTGGACCTCTTCTCCATTCAGGTGATGTTGTGTTATTACATAACAAACATATCTTCTTAGAAGCTTTATCAACTTTCACGAATAAATTATTATTAATATTATTATTGTTATTCTTATTCTTATTATTTGATTGTGGTAAAGCTGGTTTACTTTTAATTCTATTAAGTGAGTTTTTAGACTTTCTAATAACTTGTGATCCATCACCATTTGAAGATTGAATATCTGTTAGATTTGAAGATCCTGATGCTGTTGATGGTGTAAAGATTCTCGTCTTAACTGCATCTCTCTTTTTCTGTTGTAATTCTTGAAACTGTTGATGAAGTTTTAAGTTCTTTTGATATTGTTGGAATTGTTGTTCTGCTTGTTGCTGTTGTTGTAATTTGAATTGACGTGATTTAGTATTTTCTCGAATTCTTCTTCTTTCTGATTGATCTTGTTCTAATTTAGTCTGTCTACCCATTTCATTAATTGCATTCATGAATGTAGTGGCGTCTGATCTCAAATCATAAACATAATTATTTGAGCTTGAATTTTTATTATCATCATAATTGATTGGTGATTTTGGAACACTATAAGCACGATTATTATTATTTAAAGTTTGGTTATCATATGGAGAATGATCTTGATCTGAATTTATAGTGGTACCGCCATTACGAATCTGTGTCATATTGGCATGATTGATAGGTGTCTTATGCATATTTTTAAGTGGAGTATTATAAGATTGTGAGCTATTATGTCCATTAGATTGTCCATTTTCAGAACCTGAAGGAATAATACCATCAAAAAGATTATCACTAAGTTTATTATTACCTTTAAGCTCACTCATCCAAAGCCTTCTCACAAATATCAAACATTTAATAATATCTTCAATATTTTGTAGTTTATTAAATTTCAGACCTTCAATATTATTATTATCATTGTTATTTAAATGAGTAAATCTTAAAACATCAAGACTAAACTGTTTCAAAAATGGAATCGTTTCATTGATCTGGTTGTTTAAAATTTCTATTCCTTTGTTTATTTTCAAATTCAATGATTCTATTTCTCGATCTGGTGAGCTGAAAGAAGGAGGACAAGGTGGAGGAGATGGATGGAATTCACGGGTTGACTTGAAATTATTGCCATTACCGAAATTGATACCTTTGATACCATTAATATTATTATGATTGATACCATTACTTCTATGATCATTTCCATTAATCTCTCCATGATTTTTCATGCCACTCTTATTATCATCTTCATCATGATGATATTTCAAATTTGGTACACTACTTTGACGAATAGGTAATCTCAAATCTGAAGAATAACCAACATTATTCTGATTAGTATCATTATTGGTGTCAGAATCATAAGGAATCCATTCTCTAAAGAAATCACAGTTATCTATCCCATTTCTTATAGGACTAGGCAATCTTTTACTAGCAAAAGTCACCGAATCTTGTGAATCTAACTGATTTCGATGTGAATTTATGTTTTGTAAAATTGAATTCAATGAAGGTAGTTTCAATTGATTATGATTTTCTTGTGCCATATTGTTTTCAAAAGTATGTCTAGCGATCTTTCTTTTTGTTATTATACTGATGAACTCCTTGAACTTTGACGCTGGTTTCAAGTGTTTTAAAGTGATGCACCACATTTGAAACAAGCAAGACCTCAAATTTTGTGTGTTTTGCGTATAATATTCTGATTGGTTTTTTTGACACAAAAGTAACCAGAATGATAATTTATTTGAAGTAAGTTGTAAAAATACAGAATCTGGCTATTTCAAATCTGGAGATTGAATTTGACTCATAAATTGTAACCATATAAGAATAAACATTTCCTAAAATGCTAGCCTCAAACCCACAACACAACTCATAAAAATAAATTAAAGCACAATTTATAAATTCAAAACTGAGAGTGACGTCATTGCTGCTGATATTCACGTGACAGTTTCAGGTCCGGGTAAACTCATCGCATAAACATCAAATTTTTTCCATACTTATACAAACAAACAAACTTCTTAAGCCAATAATCATCCAACCAATATAACAGACCAAAGATGAAGTTAGACACATCACATATGAGATACCTCACAGTTGACGATTTCCGCGTCTTAACAGCTGTGGAAATGGGGTCACGTAACCATGAAATCGTTCCAACTAGATTAATTCATCAAATTGGTGGATTACGTTCAGAATCATTAACAAATAGATGTATTGGAGATTTAGCCAAATTGAAATTAGTTCAAAAAGTTAGAAATGCCAAATATGACGGTTATAGATTGACGTATAACGGATATGATTACCTTGCATTAAAATCAATGTTGAATAGAAATACATTATATGGAGTAGGTTCAACTATTGGTGTTGGGAAAGAATCTGATATTTATTCCACAACAGATGCAAATGGATTGAAAAAAGTATTGAAGATCCATAGACTAGGTAGAACTTCATTTAAAACAGTTAAGAATAATCGTGATTACTTGAAAAATAGATCAAGTGGAAGTTGGATGTATTTATCAAGATTATCTGCAAATAAAGAATTTCAATTCATGGAAACTTTATACATGAATGGATTTTCTGTTCCACAACCTTTTGATTACTCAAGACATAGTGTTCTTATGCAATGGATTGATGGGTTTCCAATGAGATCGATGAGAAAACATCCAAATCATGCCAGATTATATTCTGATCTCATGAAATTTATAGTTCAATTAGCAAATAATGGATTGATTCATTGTGATTTTAACGAGTTCAATATCATTATCGTTCATCCAGAAGCTGACAAGACTCCATATAGGGAAAACTTTGTCGTTATTGATTTCCCTCAATGTATTTCCACAAATCATGTTGATGCAGAACGTTATTTTAAAAGAGATGTTGAATGTATTAAGAAATTTTTCAAAACTAAAATTGGATATGAACCAATTGAAGATTCTTCAATGATTGATACTGATGGGTATGGTGATGGTTATAAATATGCTTATCCTGTTTTTGAAAGAGATGTTGAAAGGGTCAAAGATTTAGATGTTTTGGTTCAAGCTTCAGGATATAGTAAAAAGAAGAAAAATGATCAAGATTTAGAAGATGCAGTTGAATCAATGAGAAGGGGTCTTGATAATGATGAAGAAGAAGATGGAGAAGATGTAGAAGAAGACGGAGAAGAAGATGAAGAATCAGATTATGATGATTATGATTCTGAAGATTATGATGAATTTGATGAAGAAGGAGAAGATCAACAAGATGATATTGAAAAAGAAGAAAATGAAAAAATCATAGAAGCATTACAAAATGGTATTAAAGAATTAAAAATGGATAAACTAGGTAATTATATCATTGATGAATAAATTGTACAGATTTAACAAAAACACTCGTATAGATGATTCATAATTAATAAGAAAAGCAAACAAATCAAACAACGTTATGCATAAAACTAACTATCTACGTCTACGACCCAATCCACCTCCTAATCCACCACCGACTCTTGGTGCAACGACAACAGTACGACGACCGCCTCCAATTGAATTACCGATCGCTCTTCCAGCAAGCGAACCTAACATGACACCACCAGCGATTTTAGCCATTGATGGACCGGTGTGAACGACTTGAGGTTCTTGTTGAGTCTGCTGTTGTTGAGATTGTTGCTGTTGAGATTGTTGTTGTTGAGGTGGAGGACTTCCAATTGGTTGTGGAGGTGGATAATAATAACCTGGGGGAGGTGGAGGATAAGCGTATTGTTGTTGAACTGGCTGCCCTGCATATTGAACTGGTTGAGCATAATACTGTGGTTGACCTGGGGCAGGTTGATATTGAACAGGAGTTGGGGCACCTTGTTGATACTGAACAGGTTGAGGTTGACCAGGGACTTGTTGATATTGGACTGGAATTGTCCCTGGTTGTTGATATTGGGCAGGGATTGGTTGTTGAGGTTGTTGTTGATATTGAGCAGTGGATGGGCCTGGAACAGGAGCAGGTGAGGCCCTTGGGGCGTCGATTGGTGGAGAGCCTGGAAAACTCATTGAGCTGTTGATATTTTGCAAATTGTCGAGTCACGAGTGTTGAAAAGTCATGAAAGATTTTTGGCTCCTTTTATAGACATTTATTTAAGGTTCCAAAAGTGTCTTAGAGTTCCTAAATGTGCCATTTATAAAAATTAGAGAAAATTATTAGCTGAAATTGGTGGTTTTATACACAGATTTAATAGTTTTATAGATTTAATTACTGCTACTTAACAGTAAGACTAAATTGGATGCTGATTGTGTGAAATAATATATGAGATTTATTATTTTTATGTTGTCTTAAAGTCAATCTTCGTTTTCTGGATTTTGGTACACAAAAACTATCACCTAATTGCGGAATGAATTATCAATACCTCAACAATCACTTGAGCTATACACTCAGTAATAAAACTCCAGTATGATTCAAATAGTACATTTGTAATAGTTCTGAATATTGGTGTGTAATTCGGCCTTTTTCATTAACATCAAACTCATTTACGAACCCATTATATACTTAAATAGTAGGGTCTAAGTTACTGCCAGTATCAATTTTTCAACCAACATATTGTAGTTCATAGTTAGCAGTTACTAGATTAAGTCCATCATCATCTATTGTTTATCCCCCAACTTTTCCAAGTTCCAAGTTCCAGGTTCTAACTTCCAGGATCCTTTTTTTTCCTCCAAATTTCTACCATAGTTAAGAAATGTGTCAAATAATAACAATTGCATATAATCATCACACCAAAATCCTCACTAGAAATAAAATCAGAATTCAGCACAAAAAGGGTCTAGACACTACAGTTCACAATATCAAGATCTCCGAGATATAACACTCAACAATATACAATCATATATCACCTATATCTCTTCAGAAAACACACACACTGTACATCATCATTACTTTTCATAATTCATCAACAATCAACAATCTAATAATTATCCAATTGTCTAATAATCTTACCATATACCACCTTGTTGTTGGCCATAACCACATTGTCTGCCTTGTTGTTGACCGTAACCACCTTGTCTGCCTCGTAGTTGACCATACCCACCATAACCATCTTGTTGGTATGATCCACCTTGAAAACCTTTAAATCCATCTGGACGTCCTGAACCACCGTATCCACCTTGTTGTTGATTATAGCCTTGACCTTGTTGACCATAGCCTTGTCTTTGTTGACCATAGCCTTGTTCTTGTAGACCATAAGCTTGTCCCTCTTGTTGACCATAGCTGTGTCTTTGTTGACCATAACCTTGACCTTTTTGCTGGCCATAACCTTGTCGACCTTCATAATCTAGCCCACCAGAGCCATCTTGATTTTGACCTTGACCTCCGCCATAACGACCATGGTGACTTTGGCCATAGTGTTGTTGTTGTTGTTGTTGTTGTTGTTGTTGATGGTTTTCGAATTTATCTTCTATTTTATTGGCACCATAAGCACCAGCGATAGCACCACCAATGGCACCTAAAGTTGAATGGGAACCTGATATCAGATAGTTTATCACCCGCAAACCCACCTATCAAACCACCACCTAATGTTGATAAAAGACCACGATCTCCAGTTTCACCTTGTTGAGATTGGTTGTTGTTTCTCGGCGGGTTGTATGTTTCGTTATTGTTGTTTTGGTTGTAGTAATTGTCTGCAGACATGTTTATTGAGTGAATTGGAGCAAGATAATGGGAGAGAAGGAGAGAGAATAAATTTCAACCTTTTTATACAGTTTCATGTGTCATTATGAGTGGAATTACCAAAGATCAATGTTAAAAATAGCGATAAATGCATGGTGGAATAAAGGGGAAAACAGGGACACAAAGAAAAGGAATTACCAATGATTAGTGAATGGTTAGTGTGGCTGTTGAATGGAGTTATTAGTAGAAGGGAGTGTTCAGTGTCAAGGAATTGGATTATTGGTTTGGCAGAATTATTGATTCTTTTGACAGATTTCGGAGTTTATGTTTTAATTTCCTAACTAAAATAAATTTGTATAGAATCACTGTATAGTTTCTAATCATTCAGTGTCATCGAGTCTCGAGTCTACAACTACTTAGTCACAATTGTAATAAATTAATACAATAAGCCTCTATTTTTATTCTTCTTCTTCCAAATCACCATCTTCACTATCTTCATCATCTTCACTATCTGAATCCCCGGATTCCCCAGAATCATCAGATTCAGCACCTTCTTGGAAATTAGCATCTTCTTCCTCATCATCACTATCATCTCCACCTGCTAGTTCAATAGGAACACCATCTGTTGCTAATTGTTGGGAGGCTTCAGCTAAAGCACCTGGCGCTTCTTGATTTTTATTACTAACTCTTGCTTTTAATTCATCACTCATTGAATTATCTAAAAATTCTCTATTTTTAATATATGAATCAATTTTACTATATTCAATTTGATCAATCATTGAGAATTCGAATTTTTCACCATTTTTCAGAACTAATGTAACATTAAATGTGATTCTTGTTATTGAGCTATATGAAAATGATTCAATTTCATCTGAATTGAATAATAAAATAGGCTTCTTGAATCCAAATAATATGTTGTTTGGTAAGAAATATAAAAATCCTTCCTTTGTACCTTTATGAGCTTCAACGAAGAATGAGTTAAAATTAACATTATTATTATTGTTATAAATGTTATTGAACGTTTCAGTGATTTTAAAACCTGATAATTGGGCTTGACGTAGGATAAATTGGATATAATCGTCGCCATTTTCTTCTTTTAAGATCTTATCATCAATCAATTGTTTTTTAATTTGTTCTATATTTAACGTTAATACAATAGGATCATTTTGGAAAGAATTGTTCAAATTCTTGCGATAAAAAAGGACAAAATATAACAAATGAGGCTTTTCTGAAACTGGTAAGAGTGTGCTGAAATAGATGTTTTGATTATTCAACTCATCAATTACTAAATCTGGTTTTAATTCATTGGATTTACTTATTGATAATATTGGCTTTTGAGTGATTAAACTGATTGAGAATGTAAGATTTAATTTCTTTCTTAATGGCGATTGGAATGAAAGTTCCTTCAATTGGAAAATCACCGTGTCTGGATCGATCGACTCGATCTCGTAGAAGTCTGGAACCTCGTCGGTTGGTGGTATTATTTTTCTTTTCTTTGGTGATGATAATTGCGTGTTATTATTAGTTAAATGGTTGTATAATTGTTCAAAAACGGTCAAAGAGTCGGGATTTTTGGAGTTGATTTCCACGATTTGATCTTGAAGTTCGATTGGAAGTTCAGAGAGGAAACTCATCGTGATTTGCGCGCGTAGATGGACGATTAGTGGGAGAAAGTTGTTTACGAGTTTGTTTGGTGACTTTTTTCGTGTTTTCGAACACTTTTTCCGACTTTAAAAAGAATCGAAATTTGTATGTGCAGGATGGAAATTACGATTAGTGAATAAATGAATGTTGGATAAATAAACAAATAAATAGTCATAAGTGATAAATAAATAAATAAATAAATAAATAAATAATAATAAATAATCAATAAACAACTGCTGAGTTAAGAGTCCTCAGCCAATCTTCTAGCTCTTTCCTCCCTGTTTTTCCTCAAAGTATTCAAACGATGTTCAAAAATCGCATCATTATGATCCACGTACTGGTAGAAATAATACCCAAACCCAGTCCAGAATCCAGCACTAAGGACGTATCCACTAACATTATAATTCAATGGTTTTGCTTGCACACCTAATTGAAATCCTCTGACGATAATCCCTTATTTTTTAGTAGTTAGTAATTCCCGTTCAAATTGCCATTGCCATTTCCATGGAAAAAGAGATAGGGCCGACTCACCGAAGACTGACCATCCAATGTATCCTAAAGTCGAAGCAGCTGGCATTTTTAAGTGATTTTATTCGTTGTTTTTCTGATCTTAAAGTTGTTCTCTATATATAACAAAGAGGAATCTCCGAAAAAATTCATTTTGTTTTCATCTCGATTTGACACAAAGACAAATTACTAAATTGTGTTAAAATAATAATGATAATTTTCAATTCAATTCTTCATTTGTAGAAAATGAATTATACACTCATCATCATAACCATCAATATAAGAAGACCCCATCGTCATGAAATTCCTTAAAAAGAAGAAAGATCTTTTCTTCAAAGTCAAGAACATCAAAGTCTCAATAACAAGTGCATTAACTTACATCTTTGATTGGTTAACATACATCACATTGGTTGTATTATTCACAGCATGGAGAGTTTGTGGTGCTCCAAGGTATCATGAATTTGCATTAGATGACATCAGACTCGCATTCACGTTTTATAATGATAAATTGGTATTCTTTACAAACACACTGTTATTAGCATTGTCAATTGCATCCCCTATTATCTTCATTATTATTCAATTCAGTTATATGAAGAAGAAAAGTTCTAAAATAAGGAGAATTTGGAACGTTCATTGTGCATTATTAGCATTATTAGCTGCTCATACTTTCCAAGTCATGATTGTTTCCATATTGAAAAATGCCTTGGGAGCTCCAAGACCTGATATGTTAAAACGTTGTATCCCAAGATCATGGCAATTACCACCAATTGGTACATTATCTAATGTTGGAATCTGTATGAATCCGAACATTGGTGTTATTAATGATGGATTTAGAAGTTTCCCATCTGGTCATGCTTCAACTAGTTTTTGTTCTTCAACTTTCACATTTCTCATATATTCCACGAATAATCATTTATTTGAAAAGAGACATATGTCATATAAGATCGTTTTGGGGATATTACCATTCCTTACCTCTTTATTCATTACCGCTACAAGATTTTCAGATAATAGACATTTTATGATTGATTTATTCATTGGTGGTAAAATTGGGGTACTTTGTGCAATTATTGGGTATCATTTATATTTCCCATGGTATAGGGGTTGTGGATGCAATGAGGGTAATGCTTATCCACCAAGAAGGGTATCATTTTATAAGAAGGATAAATTCAAATTCTGGAAATTACCTGAAGATGACGAAGATTATGAATATGATTCAGATACTATTGGAATTGATGATGATTGTTCAATAGAGCCATATTTCGGTGGCGATGACGATGAAGAATCTTCAGTTGGTGATCCGAATACATTAAAGAGACAAAAAAGGGAAGGCAAAAGTATAGAATTACATGATTATAATAAAGAATCAAAGCCAAACAAATCTCATCATCATACACATAGATCAATAAAACCTAAAAATCAAAAGGAAAATAACAATAGCCCAGTGGTGGAAACAACAACCTATACGATCAAAGTGAAGGATCCAGGAGGAAATTAGAACAGTCTAATGAGTTTAAATAGCGATAATATTAATACAAGTTTAAGATGATTTTATTGTAAAGAGTTCTATTTACCTATTAATCTTACAAGAGTCATTAAATAGGCAGGGGTGTGACATAACCTACGTCAATTCAACGAGCTCTGATAGGTTTAACAGTATGCTATATTCTATACTCTATATCTCTACTCTGTAGTACATATATACTCTACTCCATACTGAATGAATACTGAATACCTAACGAATTACTAAGCGCGGATTTACTCGGATATAACGAGTTAACGAGTTTCCCGAGAATTGGAAAACGAGTATTAAATATAAATAGGCCTTCTAAATTGAAAGAATAACTCATCAGATTTATTACTTGCTTCATATTTATATTTATCTGCTTCATTTAGTAATAATCTCATCAATAAAATCATGGCTGCACAACTTATTGACTCCATCAGACCTTATCTTCCTTCCTTATTAAGAGAGATTGATCCTTTCCATTTCTTAAGATTAGTTATCATTATTTGTGGTTATATCGTTGTAAGAAATGCAGTTGCTAAATATATGGCAACTAAACAACTACAACAACAACTAGACAAGGATGTCAGTGAAAGAGACATCAAGAAGATCCAAGAATTAGTCGATGATCCAAATGATAATGCTGATGCCACTGGTTTTGATGATGGGAGTTTTGGATTTGGTAAAAAGACAAGAAGAGTCGTTAAGAGACAAGAAAAGATCTTCCAAGAACAATTGGAGAATTTACACGCCAAAGAAGAATATGATAGTGATGATAATATCAAGGATTTATTAGAAGATTAAAGAGTTGAAAAACTTTATTTGTTAATATCGTTGATCGTTGTTTTTATTATTATAAATCCGTGTATATTATTATATTGACCTGATGTTAACGTCGTTGTGAAGTTCTATTAAAGGGCTGCTTTCCATGAGCTCAAATAATCCATTAGTAGCACCATTTCTGTATTAAAATCTCGTACTAATCGAGCGAAGACTTCATCTCATCTCTTTGATTAAATAAATTTCTCTGCCATTTCCGACAGGGTCAAAAATGATTGAAAAACCAAAATAAATTTTTTTCATAAGAGTTAACCAGAGTAACACTCTAGAAATTATCACATAATGAGTTTCAGGGGTGGAGCCAACAGTGGAGGATTTCAAAGAAATCTGCCCTTTGGTCTAGATTATCAAGACATCTCACAACAACACTCTGAAAAACCTGTAAGTTCCCAAAAAAAATGAATTCCAATCATCATTGTATACTAATTTATTAAAATCCAGCAAATACTACTGCCCGTGAATGGAGAAGCAACCAACATGGAGAAAATTATCTCTTCACATTTTATCAATTTCCAAAAAGTCATCAAAGATGGACCATTTTATACCGGCTCTTCATTAGATTTTAATGATTTGAGTAATAAGAAAAAAATCAATGAAGAAGTTGAGAATCTTGATGGGTTAAATGATGGAATTAAAAGATATGGTGATAGATATTTGAAAAAACGTAAAATAGGACCATCGATTAATGATCATCCTTATCATATCGAATTTTTCCCAAATGAATTATATAAAGTCATGGGTGTTGATGAAAACCGTAAGAAAAAATTATTAAATTTATCCAAATTGAGAAATTCAAAAGAAGTTTTGGAAACGTTACAATCAAATAATGAAGAGTCTGTGATTGATAAATTGAAGAATATTGATGATGATGATGCTAATGATAAAGTTGAAGAGGATCCTGTTCCTGAATTTGAAGAAAATGGAGATGATGAGTTCGATGATGAAGATGATGATGATGATTATAATGCTGAGAAATATTTCGATGATGGTGAAGATTTTGGTGATGTCGATGATTATGATGATGAAGCTGCTTTCTAGATCACCTTTCGAATTAATAATATCAAGAATAATAAAATAAAGATCTACACATGTACTAGTATTTAAAAAAATAGAACAATTTTTTTTTTCATATAATAAATAATAAAGTGTCTTGTATTGAGAACTATTTAGGAGGAGGTCTAGGTAATGAAGATGAAAATCTTGGATTATGAATAACACTAGAGTCGCTGTTGATAGTAGTGCCACTAGAATTTAAAGCTGCATTTTTAACAAACATATCATAAGGTGTAGGTGCATGATGTTCTTCCAATAATTTATCATCATCATCATTATCTGATCTTGGTAAGAATTTTCTTCTTGGATCATGAATGTTGAAATTTTCAGTGAATTGATTGTTTCTTTCTTTATTTGGAGAGTTTGTATTATTACCTATTGATGAAGCATCAAAAGGGATTTCATGAAGGTTTAAAATTCTAGGAGAAGTAGGAAAATGATTAGAAGGGCGGATAGGTGAATGTGTTGATGGTGACGATAATAATTGTGAAGGTGGTGGTTTCCTTGTTGGTGAAGAAGTTCTTGAATGCGATTTAATATGACTTTCGGGTTCAATAATATCATAACTTGAAATAGATTGACTGATATTCCCACTATTTTGTAAAAGTGAACCACTTGATGAATTAAATGAACTATGTGCAGGAACAGGTGGAGGAGATTTCTTCTTTGGTGATGATGGTGAAGAGTAATGAGCTTTATTTGGATTGTTTTTGGCCCAATCTGATTGAACTTCTCTTTCTAACTCATCAAATGGATTAGATGAAGTATTTGATGGAATTATAGTATGTTGTTGTGATGGTTGAGTATTGTTATTATTATTTCTATTCCCAAAAAATGAAATACTAGAAGCAAGTTTCTTGGTAAAATTAGTTTTAGATGGTGATATTGGTGGAATTGATGCATTAGGTTGTTCAAAAGATTTTGAGAGATATGTTTCATTCTCATCTGCATCATTAGTCACTATATGATACTGTTGCTGTTTCTTTGGTGATGTTAATGGATATGAAGAGTTGAAAGCATGATGATCATCATGCCCTTTATTATGATTATTGTTATTGTTCAGTGAAGTAGAAATCTTATGATGAACTGGAATATCTGGCAAACTATGAACTGAAATTGAAGTTCTAAAATTATCATCAAATCCCCCTGTTGATCTTATCGAATTATTAAAAGTATCAGCAGTCATCCTCTTATGTATTGGTTTAGGAATCCCATATTTATCTTCTTCATCCTCAATATTGATTGGTTTTTGTTGTGCTCCAGGAATTGGAGGAAGATCTCTTTTCTTTGGTGACGTCGATAAAATTACCGTTCTCTTAGGTTTTGTACTTATCTGAGATGAGTTGAGTGTAGTGGTATTAGGTGAGCTAGGATAAAATGTCATTTCCAGATATATCATTCCTGCTTCTCTCTCATTATCAATCAAGGTAAACCAATTGTCATAACCTTCTTTAACACTTGAATAAAAAACTGGAGTGAAATCAATCTCTGCTTCACTGATGAAAACAGGTGATTTCTTAGTCTCATCCAGAATAGTCACTTTCAATAAAGGTTGAATTTCTGAAGAGATATTAAACCTGAATTCTTCATCCCATTTAGGTGTTTGCCCTCCTCTGTTGCAAGCTTTTGTCTTATCTGTTAGATTTGAAATTCTTAATAAACAGTATGGATTCTGTTTCTCCATCTTTCTTTTATTCGGAAGATCCTTTGCTCTGTTTACCACAACAATCAGCGTCCCTGTGTTTCCCATTCTGTATGACATTTCCAACAATGAAGTTAAATTAGAGTCGAACTGGAAGTTTGATATTTGTTTGTTTACTTTTCGACTTAGACCATCGCTCGTGATTTTATATGGCCGTTACCATAGTTACAATATACATCGTTAATATAATTATATTCGTCAAATCATCTGTAGTTTATCTCTGTTGATCACATAGTACTCTTCATTGGTCATCCCAACTGGTATTCTGGGTGGAAGTTTGGGAGCACCATAATTCGTTCTATATGAATCTCTTAAACAGCCTTTATTCCAAGTTCCATCTCCATTGTATTCGGAAGCACCTTTTTCAATCATGAGATCTTGACTTGTGACTTTCCCATTCTCTAATCTCATTGCAAATGCATACTCCTCAGGTGTTAATTTTTTATAGTTCTTATGAGTTTCTTGTTGAATTTTATTAATCACTTGATTTCGTTCTGCTTCTAATCTAGAGTTAAAGCTTCCAGTAGATCCCAGTGTGTCTGCTGAAAATGGAATATCATTCATCCCTAATTGTTCTAAAGCATCATCTAAATTGAACTCATCTTCTGTGTTATCTGTAGCGGTGGTGTGATTGGAGGTGTTGTTCGTGGAATTCAAGGAACTCTCACTAAGTGTCGGTGAATCTTTGGGTAAGGATAATGGTTTATCGTGCATCATAACATATCTTAGTTTCTCTTGTCTATCAATTAGTTCAATCTCAGTTTCTAATAAATCACATGATTTTCTAGTACTATTTAATTGCTGATGTTCTTGATTTTTGGAAGCTTGATAACTTGTATAATCGACTGATTTATACCTTCTTTTAACCCTTTTAACAAGATTTTTTAATGTGCTCTCTTTGGTATGTTGTTCAAAGACTTTATCTGATGCACTGAAATGGTTCGATTGTTGGATGGTGCTATTATTATCCACCTCATAATTAGTTGGGATAGTGACTTGAATCAAATCATTAAGTTCTATTTTAGTTTGTGATCCTTTACTGGGTATCAGTGGAGTTAATTCATAAAAAGTGAATTCTAAATTCAATTGACCTAGTTTGTTGAAATGAACCCATTTTTCTGTATTCTTCAGTATGAAAATATCTAGTAAATTAACTTCACATCTATCAATAATAATGGGCACAGGACTTGAGTGTTCCATAATGTATACTTGTAAGACTGGGAAGTTCTCATTTGGCCCAATATCGAAACGACATTGAGAATTTTTATCCCATTTATGACGGGTTCTGTTAGTTGTGATGCTTTTGGTTCTGTTAACAATAGTGTTGATCTGGAAAAGTAAATATACTGATGACGAGTTGCTTGTAGTTCTTATTCCTTGAACCTCGAGGGGATCCACCACAAGAACACCCTTAGCTAGATTGAACATTCTGGTGAGTCTGGTGATTGGTTTGAGTGGATGGATAGAGTGGAAATCTCGATCAATGTTTTGTGTCAGTTTTTTATTTTTAGCTCAGCCAACTATGGATTTCACAGTTCGGCCGTAAGAAACAACACAATAGTAAATCCTACACTGTACAGCATTATAATAATAAATAACTTTCATTTCATAGCTCACTCGCTTTGATAATACTTCCGTGAACATTGAGTGAATTCAAAGAAATTCCTGAATTCTTTCTAGCGTTATTTGGGAAGAACATACGGCTCGTAACAGGTGAACTTGGTGAATCCAATGATTCGTCACCTTCTTCTAATAAGTCTCTATCTAGATCTTCTTCAATATCATCATCATATGAACCTGCTTGGGAGTCATCTGTCTCATTGTCATTGGCATCCTCATCATAATATTCATCTTCTTCTTCATCAATATCATATTCATCATCAATGTAATCTTCATCTTTTTCTTCGTCATAATCTTTATCCAGATCATCCAGATTAATTCTAAGTGATTGTTGATATGCAGTATCATTAGCTTCAGAATTGTCTTCAGATTCTTCATCGCTAATATCAGGTAATGGATCTCTCCAGAAGTTAACATCTGAATATCCTTCATATTTATTATTTTCATTAACTGGTGGGAAAAAATGATCTACTAATTCATTAATGAAAATATAACTCGACTTATATCCTGCTAATTCTAATAATTCCATATGAACTTCCCCATCTGGATTAATTGTGAATATTCTTGAACTTGGAATCCCAACACTTCTATAACTTAAAGCATCTGTAATTCTATTACCAAAACCGGCATAAAATGGTCTTTCAATGTCATGGTATAGATTTTTAACATCATTTAAGCATGCCATTTTAAAAACTTCAGGCTTTTTCAATATAACTTCTCTTCTAAAAGCTGCCATGGTTCTATCTGGTGATAAAATAACAGGACCATGAGGAACTTTAATCCCACTTTGATCAATATTTCTTAAATAACTTCTCGTTGCATCTGCTTGACCAACAGATCTTGCAGTTAAATACATGATATTATAACCATTCAAAGAAATATCTTGAAATAATTTAGCAACACCTGGATGAGTCCAATCACGCCCAATCATTGTTAAAACATGACCTAAAGCATCTGATTTAGTGATAGTACCATCGATATCTGAGATAACTATTGGAATATTATTTTCCCATAAAAACAGTTTGGATGTTATGACCGCTTTACCTTTATCAACACTAAATGATAAATCATTTTCACCAGGTTTTAAATTAAGATATTTCAATTGCTCTGAAGTTAATCTTAAAGTTTTAACATAACTGGTTGAAGTTGATGTACTGTTTAATTCATCGGATTCATAATCACTTTCATAAGTATCTGATGTATTACTATTCGTTGTGGACGCAGTCGTAGGTGGAGTTGTTTTATTTGGAGTTGAAGGAGTTTCTAATATTTGGGATTCATCATTATCACTCGTTGTTTGATTATGAGCTGATAGATCTTCATTTGATAAGATCTTAATATTACCATCCTCATCTTCTTTAACAAATTGGTTTAAATCAACATCATCACCGAATTCTTCTGATAATAATTTCTTCAAAAATTCATCAGAGTCATGAATATTTTTATCGCTTGATTTATAACCATTCATATCTAATAACATATCACCATTATCATCTAATTTGATTGGAATGTTTATTCTAGTTAGTCTTTTAGATAATTTTTGGATTTTTTCTAATTTAACATCTCTTAATGAAGTTGTTACAGATTTAATAGATTCTGTCTCTGATTTTGGTGATTGAGCTAATCCATTTGTTAAATCTGGATTTGATTGAGAAATGTCTAAAAATTCAGGTTCTTGAAAAGTACTTGATCTAGACTTCGAGGGATCTGTTCTAATTTCGGGAGTAGGTGACCCAGGTGGTGATGAACCAGGAGAAGATTCTGCACTTAAAACTGGAGAAGTTATTAAATCATCAGGAATCGCAGAATTTTTAGCAGTTTCAAAAACGAAGAAAGCCTCACCACCATCACCTAGCTTCATTGGTAGATTAGTCAATTTACCATTGATCATAAAATCGACTTTCTTTTGAGATGGTCTTAATAATTGAAATTTACCAAATCTAACATGGAAGGGCGAACAGCTCAATTCTCCATCTTCATTCTCAACAACGATCACATCAATTGCCCCAGAAAGAGTTGATGGGTTGATGGAACTCCAAGATTTGGACACACTATCGAATGCTCTCCCAACGTACTGCATTCAATCTTGTTTTTCTCTGTTTTAATAGTGTTTTGCTTCTTTTTTACTTGGTTTTGCAATTTTCCATAGCCTGTAGCCTGTATTTTTCATTATGTAAGCAGTAGCAGTCGTGATATTCACGTGACAGTTTTGAGCCCCTGCAAAGCACGAAATTTTAACAAAAATCAAAACAAACAAAACCACAAAATCAAAACAAAACAACTTTACCACATTTTTCCACAAAGAAGCGTCCAATCATGGATTACTCACCAACACCTCAAAGACTGAACATGAGCCGCGTGTTCCAAGACTCCAATCTCAATAATACAGACTTCTCCCCTTCTAAGAGGAAACCTAAAGGAAATTATGAATCACAACAGAGGTATACGGGTAAATTTACAGATTCCCCAATGAGGAAGAAAGATTTATTCAATGAAGACACTACTTCCGGATCAAGATTATTTAGAGACTTTGCTGCAAGTGATCAACTGGTTGGATCCCCTCAAAAGACGCAATCCACTCAAATTAACAAACTACTTAAAGAAATTCAAGCAAAAAATGATAAATTAGAAGAGATGTTTACGTTAAGTGAGAATTTAAAGGTTAAGGTAACCAAATATAGATCATTGTATGATGAGTCTACCGCTGAAATATCTAAACTTAAAGGCGATTTTCAAACACTAACAAAGCAAGTTGCAAATGATGAGATCAAAATCAGTGAACTAGATGAAAAGAACAAAGCATTAAGTAACCAAGTTACTGGATTAGATGAAGAAAACAAAGAGTTAAGAATTCAATTAGAAGATGTAAAATCTGAAAATTCCAGGCTTAAAGATGTGAATCAATCTGATTATTGTAAACTTAAAGAACAAAATGACATTTTACTCAAAGAACTTTCAGATCTTAAATCATCAGAGAAAATCGAAGATGAGTTAAACTCAATCAACATTCAAGTTAAAGAGGGTGATGACTCAGCCAGTATCCCTTCATTGGCTTTAAAACTTAGCGACGATGATTTAGACTCAAAAATCGAATCTAAAATAGTTGAATTTTTACAAGCATATTTCAAAGAGAAGAATTTAGAGCAGCAACCAGTTGAAGTTGAACCACCAGTTGAAAAGCTTCCAAAAGGTACATCAACTTCAACGCAAAAAGATTCAAACTCAAAATTCAAATCACAACTACAACTAATTGAACTAGAAAGAAAAGAAATATTAGAATTAGAAGGGGCCGTTTCTGAAATAAAGCAGGGATTGGAAGCCAGAGAAAAGAATAAACTACAGAGATTCAAATTGAAACGTGAACTTACTAATTTAAGTTCAATGTTTGATGTTGAAGACATACCAAAAGAACTGAAATCGTATGTAAGCGCATCTAAATCAGACGCACATTTTTGTTCTGCTTGTGAAATAAACCATTATGGTACTTGTCAACTTGAAAATCATGGATCCGAAGAAAATAACCCAGAAAATGATACAAATTGGAGTCCTTAAACGCTCTACAGTGTTTCTTCTAATCTAATTAATACATTAATATATATAACACATAATGATTATATATAATATCGAATACTTTCAAGACTGTAAATTAATAATGACATATTCTTAATAATCTACATTTTTCTATGTCTCTTATCTGGATGATCATATCTACCTTGACGATCTGTTGATCTCTTTATCGGCCCGTTTGATCTGTTTGATGGGGTTGGAGGTGGCGGTGGAATTGAAGAAGGTAATTTGGTATTTCTGAGACTTCCTTGGTTATGTTGTCCATAACCTTGACTATTATGCTGTCCATACCCTGTATATCCTTGGTTGTTATGTTGTCCATATCCTTGATTATTATGTTGCCCAAAACCTTGCTGACTCTTTTGCTGATTATAATTTTGTCTTGAATTATTACGAATTGAGATTGATCTATTATTATCAACATTTGGATTATCACGAATATGAGCTGATCTAATAGTATTAGCATCACGAATATTGATTGATCTGTGGTTATCACTATTTGAATTACTTATACCCCATTTCTGGGATGGCTTATTTGTGAACCCAGTCAATGACTCTTGAGATTCTAAAGGCTTTCTTGATCTAACTGAACTAGTAAATCCTTGGAAATTGGTTTCTTGGAAAAATTTCTTGATACTATCATGGAAAGATTTAAAGCTTTGCTTATTTTTACCACCTGTTAATTTACTACCATATTCTACCAGGATCTTTTGAGCTTCTTCAGAATTACTACCAGCATCCTCCAGATTTCTTTGAACTGTTCGATCATCAATACTTTTATAAACGGCAGATGAATCGTGTGATAAAAGTGACTCATTTAAAGCTTTCAGTACTTCGGTAGAGTTTGATAAAGGTCCTGATGGAGTATCGCCTAAATTAGCTGTAACATTCTTAAATCTAGCTCTTGGACCTGATGGAAGTGTATTAGAACTTGAAGCTGGACCAGTTGGAATTGAAGGAGCAGATGATGTTTCATTTTCTTTTTGAGTTTCTCTTTCTTCTTGGATATCTTCTTTTTTCTTAACTTCTTCTTTTTTAACTTCTTCTTTAATTTCTTCTTTTTTAACTTCTTTCTGTTTATCTACAGTTTCATAATCATCTGTTGATTTAACCGATTCGATCTCCAGAATTTCCAGATCATTATCTTCTTCTTCTTCATCATCATCTATTATAATAGTTTCCTTCTCTTCTGATTTAATATCAACATTTTCAGATTCTTTAGATTTAATATCTTCTTTATCTATTTCAGATTTATCTTCAGCAGCAGCAGATGAAGCAGATCTTTGATATTCTCTCATTCTTTCTTCTCTTTCCTTTTCTCTTTCAATCTCTATTTCTTTTTCTCTTTTTTCTTGTTCCCTTTTCAGTAATTCGTTTTGTTTTCTCTCTTTTTCTTTCTCTTTTTCTTCTAAAACTTGTTTTCTTGATTCTTGTAATTTAAGTTTTTCTTCATCTTCAAACTTATAGAAATCCCATAGATTGATTAAATTCTTTGATTTTGAATGAATTAATGATAAAATTGCATTCAATGCTAATTTCAGATCATTTCTCTTTTCAGTTTGGGAAATCTTTTGGATAACTGACACCAAATCTTCACTTTGATCTTCAATAATTGGATAAATACCGATTAAATTCTTCAAAACAGTGATTGAGTTTCTTCTAGCCATATAATTCTTATTTTTAACACCAGTTTGAATAATTTCCAAAAATTTAATGTGCCACCCATAAATGGTAATTTTATCATCATTAGGGGAATCTTCATTGGATCTAATTTTTTCATAATAATTGAAAACATCAGCAAAAAATACACCAAGATTATCAGCTTCTAAAGGAGTTAATGTGAAAATCAATGTGTTTAAAACATCACCATTGAATAATTTATTGAATACTAATTGACTTGTTTTATTGTCAAAGGTGTTGGTTATAAATCTAACAGCAAAAATAGCATCTGATCCTGATTGTAGAGCTCTTGGAATGATACAATATTGGATAAAACTTTCAATTTCTTCTGATGAGATTGATTCTGAATCAGCAAACCATCCATTAGCAAATGATTCTTTAATGTATGATGAAATGGATTCAAAATGCTCTTTGTGACTCTCAACTTCTAATTCAATATCTTCAATTAGCAATTTATTTGAAGATTCAGTTTTATAAAAACTTTTTCTTTCAGTTTCAGTCTCTTGGGAATGGCCTCTTAATCTCGAGAGTCTGTTAGCAATTGATAGGTTATTTTGAACTAATTTTTCTTTTTCAGTGTTATACAAAACTTCAGCAAATTCAATATCATATAGTCTAAATCTCCAGAAATCAAAATATAAAGTTTCAGTTAATGAATCAAAATTCACGATAGAATTTTTCAAACCAGTACTTTTTGAATCTCTTTTTAAATGATTTCTCCATAATTCAAACCCCCAAATTGGATCAATATTATATTTTGAGACCAATTCATTATTATCTGTAATGTTTTCAACAAATGTGTTCTCTTGGCCTTGCAAGAAGTAATTAACTAATTCGATGTAAGTGTGTAAAACATTTGAAATTTCATCTATTTTTTGCGATAAGACTTTCAAAAATCCAGCATCTTTATCATCATCATTTTCATCGACTAATTTTCTTGAAAAATCAACTAATAAAATAAAAAGTTCAGATAGTTGATTCGACTCTATCAATGATTTTATTAATCTTCTAGCAGACTCTTGACATTCATCTCTAGTATCAAAAATAACTTTTCTTGCCATTTTTTGTAAAACTGGGGAAGAATTTAATAATATGATTTGATTTAATGATAAATTTGTTAATTGTTGAATACCACCCATTTGATTAATAACCTCTTTTAAGATTGTCAGACCAACAGTGTTATTTTTATGTAGATCTTTCAAAATAAATGTTAAAATTGGTTCAACATTGAAATAAGAATATGTTTTTGCTAACTTAGCAATAAAACTTGATAAAGATTGTAACCAAGGTGAATCATTTAAACCATCTGATTGAACAGCCACTCTTTTAGTTGAGGTTAATCTTGTTAATAATGCAAAAGTTAATACATCCCATGCATAGCTGGTAAAATATCTTGCAGCTTCAATGATTAGATTAGTTAAATTATCATAATTTTCAATTTGTTGCAAAACGACCAAGAATGAAGGTAAAGGATTTGAATAAGTAATTTTGGCTAATCTTCTTTTCATTTGATTGACGTTATTCTTAGTGATTCTCTTTAAAAGATCTTTGGTTTGTTTTTCAGCTTTTGAGTAATGCAATTTGACAGATAGATCACTTTTAGAAATATTCTGATATAAATCACCATATAAGTTATACCTCCAATCAAGTGGAAACTTGGATAATAAACTATAAATATCAGAACTTGTAACTGGATTGTCTCCAATAGCTGTAGATGCAGGTAAAATGAACTTTTTGAAATAATCAAACCATTTTTGGAGTTTGACTTTATATTCTTCTTCATCTAAACAATTTTCTAAATCATCACAACCAAATTGACATAAGTATGAAACAAGAGGTAAATCTTTACTCAATTTAGCACCTAAGAATGAAAGTATTTGATGAGAATATTTGAATAAATCTTCATAATTTTCAACTTTTGGAATTCCTTCATCCCATTCATGATAGAAATACTTATACTTTTTGTTTGTATGAGATTTGGTTAATGGTTTAAAAGTTTCTAATGTCTTAATATTGTATCTTTCAAATCTTAAACTATCTTCTTTTGAAGATCTATCTGCATATGCAGTTAACTGAGGAGTTCTTAAATCTTTGATTTGGTCTTCATTCAAAACTGATAAATTCTTCTTTAATGTTTGAATCATAGCATGAAATAATCTTAGAAGTAATGGAACCATATCACTCTCGGTATTAACAATGTATGGATATTTATTAAGCATGTAAATCACTGGCCAGTAAACTCCAACTGATATTAAATGATTTGTGAGTTGAACCTTAGGGTTCAAGTCAACCAATCTGATAATTTTTTCTTTATCTGATTCCTTAGGTTTAGGTTTTTCATTGGTTGTCTTTTTATTTGTTTCATCATCGTCATCATCCACTAAAGGACCGCTTAAAGCTAAAGCATTAGCACTGGATTTAAATATTTCTTCGTCAATTTTTTTATCAACAAAATCATTTAATTCTTCCATTGTAGATTCATCAGGACCAAGGTATTTAAGAACTGAACCAAACGATAGAAATCCTTCTTTGATAAACAATGCAGTTGTGGTTTTCAAGCTTTCAGATATTTCTTTTTTTTGAGAATCTATAATAATCTTAAATTTCGAACCAAATATCTTAGCTGCTAACTCATTACCCCCAATGTCTAAAGTCTCCAATGAAGAGCAATCACCTTCAATTTTTGGCCAATATTGTGTTTTTTTTAACAGTTCTATGATAAATCTATATCTTTTTGGTACAGAGAAACATGAAATATCTATAATAATATCAAGAACCTTGAAAGGGTCTAAGTTGAAATGACCAATCAATGTTTCAATACCTTTGGCAACATAATTGACTTGAAAATAAGAGTCATCTGCAAGTATGGCCTCGTTTAAAAGAACTATTAATTTAGCATAACCTTCATTGTTTTCAATTAATAGGTTGTATTTTCTTTGATGGACAAGTTTCATAGTTTCCAAAGTTGCTGCCCTTTTATGATTTGTAATAATGGAACGTTCTTCAATAAACTTTGTATTATTTGAATGTTTTGCGAATTGTAAATCTGGTAGTTTTCTGAACTTGTCAATTAAAAGTTTTAAATTATCATCTAGTTTAAAAACATTGAAGATTTTCATGAACTTTAGATATAGTTCATTTGTATCTATCACAGTTGCTATATCATCTAGCAATTTACCTAATTCATCTATTGATAAACGATCTTTATGATATTTTGCACAATAAATGATCTCATAAAATATACCATCTGCGTTTTCTAAAGCTTCTTCAAGTTGTTCTATGAAGAGCTCTGATTTAGGATCACGAATAAATTCATCTGTAAGTTGAATCCATTTAAATGATTTCTTATCTTTAACAGCTTGTAGAAGTTCTAACCTTCTCGTTAATAACAACTCTTCTTCTGTTGGACCAGATGTCATTTCTAGATCAGCAGCTTCCACATGACTGGTCTCTTGATGTGAAGCATTCACGCTGACTTCTCTGCTGTTGGAAGCAGGTTCGATTCCGTCAATCATTGAACAAGTGATTGGAGCCTAAATTCTGTTCGAATCCATTCTGTGTTGACTTTTTATTTTCCATATCATATTAAATTTTGGTGGAAGTCACGTGACTGGTTCTGAGCCCGGTGCGGGATGGGCAAAATTTATCTGGATATTTTTGACTGGAAGATTTTACCATGAAGTTAGTTCAAATTAAAGCACAGAGAAAATGGCTGATAAACTAAGAGAGAAACAAATCTACGAACAATTGAAATCAAAATACATCGGAGTCGGTGATTCTGAGACTTCAAAACATGAATTCATGACAAATGTTTTCAGAGATTCATATAGTTCAGTTTTGGGCCACTCAGCTTTATTTGAATACGTTTCATTATCTCAAGATGTACCAAAACATGAGTTGAAACAGAAACTTATAGAAAATATGGTGAATCCATGTGGTCCTTCAGAAACAACTACAAGTAATACTTCCCAATCATAGTCATATATTTAAATATTATTTTTTGTCATCAAAGAAAGTGGCTCAATTGCTAATTAAAGGAGCATTCTCGTTGTCATTAGCAGCTGGAGTCGAAGTATTTCTCAAGTTGGCACCCCAAACGGCAATGGAACCCAAGAATAACAAACCACTGATAACAAATGCAAAGATCCATTGTAAGGCAAAGACTCTAGTGAATAATTGACCAAGACCTAGACCTAATACAATAGCAGAAGAACTTAACCCAACACCCCAATCTCTGAAGATGACTAAATTGAAACCCGGAACAATCAAGAAATCCCAAATGAAGATGTTTGCAACGATTCTTGCAGCCAAACTGTTGGATCCAACAGCAACAGCACCATTCCAGAACAAAACGTATAATAACCAACTGAAAGGCAATGCAGTGACTGGTAAATGAACAGCAAAATAATCAGCTATGTCTTTAATTGAATAAGTGTGTTGTGAGTTGTATAAAACAATCAAATTCAAGAAATTGATGATGACTAGTAACTCTGATAGGATGTAGTGACCATGAGAGAATAACATAATCCAACCGAATTGAAGTAAGTTAAACAACACAAAATGGTTTCCCAAGGTTGCTAATGATAATTTGCCTCTTTGGAGGACATTGTTAAGAACTCCTGAGGAAGTGGTGCCACTTGATGGAGCAGTTAAGCTTCTATTAGCAAAATAGTATTGAGCTACAAACACAATTTGGAAGAAGTGTAAGAACCCCCAGTAGACAAACAAAACAATGATATTGGCAGTGAAAGGAGTGAAGCCAACTCTGTAGAATGGATCATCCCCTGGGACTAAATCGTCTGGAATCTTTCCATCTGGGATGTGTGGAGCTCTACCTAGAGCATATCTGAGGTTCCCGTAGATAGAGAGAGCCAACGACAATGAAGTTGAAATTTTGTAAGTGAGATTATCTGTCATTTTGTACGAATTGTTTGATGATGAAGTGACAATGTGGCATTTTTACACGCGATTTCAGAGTCTTTATATAGTTATCGAAAGGTTGCTAAATATTTGAATTTCACCATTTCGTCATTTTGAGTGTCACTACCTATTTTTATTAATAGTGACGCTTTTGGTAGATCCTAGTGTCCCATCACAGATTGTCACCGTGAGAACTCTTCCATCAGCAACGACTCCATTCAGTTCTCTGTGCACCGTCGCTAAACTCTTTTCATCTTTGAAGAACACTTCCCCAGTGGATGACCCAGATGGTAAGTCTTTGATTTTGACACTTTCAATTTGACCGTACTGCTGCAAAACTGATCCTAAATCAGCTGGACTCGTACCGGTTTCCAAATTAGATATACAAATATATTTCTTTGCAGTGTTCTTGATCACAACTGGCTTTTTAGCTGGTGGTTTTGCATTGTTGTTGTTGTTGTTGTGTGGTTTTGTATTGTTGGTGCTTTTAGTATTGTTGGTGTTTTTCGTATTGGTATTTCTATTATTATTGTTTCTTTGTACTGGTTGCGGCTGTTCTTTCTTCACTGGTTGGTTTCTTGTTTGTCTGCCACCCTTCAAAGCAGCTAGAAGTGGATTCACTTCATTAGATGGTCTTTCTCTGATAGGTTTTTTCGTAACTTTTTGCTGATTTTTTTTATGATTTGTAGATGTGCTTAATCTCTGTTGTAATGGATTGTTTGAAAGCGAGTTTGATCCTTTTGATATTTTACCCTTATGAAGTGGCTTTTTCTGTGTCAGTCCTAGTCTCACAGATAGTGGATTCGCTGGAGCTTTCTTTACTTTGCCAGCCATTTTATCTGTTCTCTGTAGTTATTAAATATCTGTTTATTTTTTCAAAATTCTAGACTTGACCCGAACAATTTAACAAAGCATCAATATGGCAAGACATTGGTGTAAAACTTGTCAAGTGGTGAGTATTAATGCTATATATTCATTTAAAAAAGCACTCTTTTCGATAGAAGACTAACACATATGCCAGTTTCTTGATGATAATGCCCTTTCGAAGAGACATCATGAGTCCTCACAGAGACATAAATCGAATCTACAACGATCTCTAAATCAAATCCATCAACTGAATAAACAAGAGTATAAAGTGAATAAGCCAAATCATCTCAGGAAAAAATCAACGCCAAAGAAGGATATAATACAGACAAAAGAGCAGAAAGAAGAGAAAGAAGTCGAAGAAAATCCAATATTAAGCGTTGAAATCTCACAATGGGAAGAAGTTAATAAAGATGATCCAAAACCGCAAATATCACAGGAAATAGTTGATAAAATAGAAAAAGATAAGGTATATATAAAGAAAACACCCAAACAAAAAACTTCAGAAGCTGTTTTAGAAACTAAAAAATGGAATCTAGATACTAAAAAGACCATTCAATTAAGTGATTCAGATTCAGATTCAGAGAAAAAACCAATAACGTTTAAAAAAAGAACCAAAAAGACATCATCTACGACATAACTTGTAATATCAGAACAAAATATACATTTTTGTTTTCTTTTTAAGAAAAAAAACTATTTACAATATTATTAAAATGCATAATTAAATTTCCTTTATGCTAACTCTTTTTAAATTCATATCATCAATTCTTTTAAGTGAATTGTCTTGAACCTGATTTAGCAAATTCTAAGATTTTCCAACCTTCAGTTTCAACATTATCAACGTCTTCTGGAATTCTGGTTAAGACTAAAGCATAAGAAGTCATCGTGATATTATCTTCAGCCCCTGCTTCAATTTCACCAGTTTTATGTTTTCTATATAGTAAAACTTCTTGAGCTCTAAAACCAACAACTAAGACTGGAATATTAGAAGGTAAAAGTTTGGCACTTAAGATTTCAACACCTCTAATATCTAAGATTCTACCATCAAGGAATAATTCTTTTTCTCTGAAAACTTTTTGTTGAGCAGCATAAACGTTATATGGAGCTTCTGAGAACCAAACTTTTAAAACTTCTTCGTCACCTTTAACATAAGCATCTAAAACCTCTGGGATGATGAATTCTCTTAATTGTCTGGTAAATGATTCATTTGTGAAATTTGGATCAATTTGTTTGAATAATCTGTAGACTTGAGCAGTTTCAGTTTCAGCGAAAATACCACCAATCTTTTCACCAACGGTTCTAATTGTGGCAATTAAAGGATTTTCAGATTCATCATAATATTTCAATTTAAAATCAGCAAAAGCTCTACCAATTGCAGTTTCTGATTGTAATTTTTCAATTTTTTTACCAATACCTTCACCGGTTGGAGCATGTTCAGTGGCAACCAAAGCACCACTAGCTTCTTCATTTGGTTTGACAGCTTTAAGTCTTTTACCTGATGCTAATTCTTCTTCTCTTTTCAATCTTCTAACTTCCTTTGGTTCAAACCCACCATAAGCACTTGATGTACCATCATTGAAAGTTTCGGAAACATCTTTATATATTTTAGTTTGTCTAACTGGTTCGATTGCTTTATCGACTGTTTCAGCTGTTCTTTCTATGGTTTGTCTGGTATATTTACCGGCTTTTGAATCCCAAGCTGTGACTGCAACTTTTTCAATGACTTCACCTGTATCTTTAATGGTTCTACCAATAACGGTTGATGATTTTTGGGCCTTTTCATAAGCTTCTCTGGCTTTCTTATAAGCGTCAGATTCCCCTATTTTACCAGTTTCATCTTGTAAGGCTTTAATACCATCTTGTAATTCCTTTGATTGATTCCACTCTTTCTTGAATGTTTCTGCAAAGATCTGTATTGGTGATTTTTGGGGAGCATTAAAAGCAGGTTTAGATGTGTGGATGGATCTGGCCAACACTTTAGATGTGCTGGTTATTAGCTTTTGTTTATACATCTTACAACAAGAGTTAGAAGCTTGATTATGAGTTCACTTAATACTTTTTACAACACTTATTGTCGAACTTTTCACTTTTTTTATAGGAAATTCCGAAACTTCGTCCGCGAAAATCGATGACTTTCCATAATAGCGGGGCTTCTATTTATTACTACATAAGACGTAAGATAGACTAACTACTAACTATGAAAATATTAACTATCAACTATTAAGTATAAACTTTGCATAAAATGACAATTATTCATCGTTCACTTGACAGCGAGTCATCTCAAAATGGTTAAACTTTACCTTAAAGCAATTCTACAAAATAGTTGAAACAATACAAATGATAAAATGTTACTATTTATTAAAGTAATCAACCATATATATAATGTGTGTGGTTGGACGTTCTCATTATGTCTTCAACTACTAGAATTGACTTCGGTAGTGGTTTCAGTTTCGACTATGTTTGTGTTTTCTAATGTTTTACCCTTGGAATAATATTGTTCTTTAACTTCTTCATTAACTTTTCTTAAAAATTTAGATAAACTTCTATAATTTTTATAACCTAACACTGCAATTAAAACAATTGGCCAAACGTAGATTTGTTGCTCCAAAAAGATTTTTTCATGAACAACATAACTTAAGACTTCTTTATAACCATTTGGATACTTATCTCCATTTTCAAAAAATTCAAATAATGATAAATTTATTTTGAATAAAATGACAATCAAATGGGTAGAAACAAATTGTTTTAAAACATATTTAAAGAAAACAATAGACGAACGCAAAATATTACGTTGTCCATTAACAAACAATTGAAAATCATCAGTGATCAAACGATTTCTCAAAACAAAATAATTATTTTGTATGAAACAAATTGAATGTAAAATGATTGTATAGATGTTAACAGTGAAAAATACTGGTTCATTTGAATAAATGCTTTGATATTGAATTGGGTCCTTTCCGATACCGAAATAAGTGTTATATGGTCTGTTAATTGCATAATTATGAATCAAATAATTCCAAACCAAATAATAAGTGAAAGTTGCCATTCTTAAAGATAAAGCACCAAAAATTGGGATAAGAGTTTTCAAAATTCTTGAAATCTTAGCTCCTGTACTTTCAACGTTATCAACAATGACAACTTCGTCACCTTCTTCATTTAAACGCTTTTTAATCAAATAATAATCATATTTCTTCAAACATTTCAAAATTATTATCAGACCAATTGAAATTGATAAAATATTTAATCTTGGAGTCCAAAATTCAACATTTGGTGAATCAAACGCATAAACGATAGTGGAAATAAACGACAAGATGCTCTTGTTATCATCCGCTTTAATTGAATTTTGATAAGTTAACGGGAAATAATGTAAATAAACAAATGGTTTACCAATAAAATTAGCAAAAATTGTTACACCGCCAATTAACATAGCAGCGAAAACCCATAACATTGACATCAAAACAATAACTCTGAATCCAAACATTGGAGGTCTGTAAACGATTTCATATTCATTGGTTGTTGTTAATTCATCTTCACTTTCATCAAATTCATCAATTTTAATCTTCGCAAAATCTTCTTTTAATTGTTTTTTAGATTTTAATGGAATATCATCTTTTGTAACTGCAATGAACAAAGATTTAACGAATTTTCTAGAAGTTATATCATTCTTTGGTGCTCTAATTAAATTACCATCAGGGATAAAGAAAGCTTCTTCTTTGTTTGAAGGATCTTTGAAAAGCTCGATTGCTTGTGAATATAATTTTGGTTGAGTATAATCAGGTTTAACAGATTTTTTAAATCTTGAAAAAATTGATTTATAAACAATATAACCACGTTCTTTTGGATTACCATTACCTAAAATAAAACTTGATAATCTTGTTTGAGTACAAGCACTTTTAAACGCTCTTGACCAATATTGTCTGATATATTTCTTTAGAATTGCTAAATTTTCATAAGTTGAGAAAAAAGCATAATGAATATATGGTAATTGAGAAACTGAAAATTCATTTAAATCTAATGGAATTAATGGAGATTTCATCATTCTTAAACCGTAAATTGGGACACCAAATCCAACCAAAATAAATAAAGTATAAACAAACCCAGAAAGACTAATTCTTGATAATTGTAAAGATAATGGACGAACCAAGGCATCATGTACCAATCTTGAATTTGGATCTTCTTGTGATCTAATGAAGAATAAAACACCTGGTCTTAAGATATAACGACGAGTCATACCAACAAATAATGCAAATAAACACATGTAGTTAGTACCAATAACCCAATTAGAAGCAATTCTTAATAATAAATGATTTGAGATGAAAGGAATTTTATTCAAAATTAATTTGGAAGTTGGATGAATCAATGGAGTTAAAGCGAATTCAATTAATAAACCTGAAAAGCTTGGGAAAACAATTAACTCTATACCAAAAATTAGGAAAACTTTCAAAGTGCAGACTAAATCAAACAGCAGAACATAAACTTTTCTAACAAAACCTTTCAAGGGGTTTCTATCATCATGAATTTTAGCCTTAACTGATAAATATTTTAGAACACTTAAAAATAAAATACCATAGAATAAACCTAATGGGATTAATCTATCATTGGAACTCAAGGGCTCATTTTGATAGTAAAGTTTTGATAAACTGTTAACAAATGGATCAATAATAAAAGTGTCCAAAAATGAATCAATATCAGAACTAGATTTTTTTAAATAAACCAATGCGTTAAACCCTTGAACTAAAAATGGATAAATGATCAATTTTGGTAGAACTGATGAGATGGTATTGAAAGTGAATGAAAGTGAATGGAAAATTAGTCCACCAACCAAATAAGGTCCAAGATATGCAACTGTTAAATAGATAACTAATAAAATATCAGTAGCAACAATTATGATATGAACTGGTAAATTGTCTAAAAATGCATCAACAGCAGGTTGGTCAACTTGAGGATCTTGTCTAATGTTGTTGTTGTTGTTGTTGTTGTTGTTATTATTATTATTATTATTATTATTATTATTAATGATGTTATTGTTATTATCAGCTGCTTGTTGCAGAACTTCTCGAAGACGTTGTTGTGCTAGATTTTGTTGATTTAATTGATCGATTTGGGCTTGTCTAACCGGGAACGGAAATGCTGGTAAAGCTTCAACTCTATCCGGATTTGGGATATTTGGTATGTCAGGAACTTGATTAATTGGTTCACCAGCTCTTCTGTGTTGATTAAATTCATTTATTTGATTCATATGATTTCTTAACATATTGTAAGGGTCTTCATTCCCTAAAGGTCTTTGAAGTTGATTCACGTTTGGATCATTGTTAATCTGGTTATTGCCAGGAGCTCGAAGATCATCATATTCAGCATCTTCATCCGATTCATGATCATCTATTTCATCATCAGAGCTTTCATTGTTTGGTAAGAAATCTGGATCTTCATCTGAATCTTCATCCAAATGTTCATTGTGTAAATTATGGTTATCATTTGCATTAGCTCTATTTGCTAAACGTCTTGCTCTGTCTCCCAAACGTCTTGCTCTATTGACGACATGGTTATGATTTATCAAATGCTGATTGATGTCAATATTGTTGTTGTTGCCATTATTATTTTGATTGATTAAATTTTCTATTTCAGCTATCTGTCTGAGAACTGGTTCATCTCTTAAAGCTTCATAAGTGGTAGTAAAGTTACGACCAATATTTCTGTTGACTAGTTTCTTAAAACCTGGATCCCTTGAAACCCAATCATGTTCTAAAAATAAGATTAAATGAGCAATGATGAACAAAAATAAAAAGATTAATGATTTGACATAAGTTTTGGATAAGACTTCAAATAAATTTTTGAATTCGAAAGGGTTTCCTTCGTAGTCGTAATCACCATATAATAAACTGATAAAGAAGTCATGATGAGTAACTTGCGAATCAACACAAAAAACCATTAATCTTCTTACTATTTCAAAGAATAACGGAACTTGAATCCCACACCCAACAACTAAACCAAATACTGTTAAAGAGTACTTTGTGAAACTATAAACATATTGACCGATTTTCTTCAGTATGAGCTCAACAGGTGCTCTGTCTGGGGTATTTTCTAAGTAGACAGTGGTGAATTTATACTTTTCATGACAAATATCACAACTTTGATCTCTACCTGATCTTTCTAGCCATTCTTCGAGACAGCCTTGATGGATATACTTGATTGAACCACGACATTTACAAGGATAAAATAGCGGGTCATCAGAAGTTGCTTCACCTCTGCAAATACGGCAAACTTTTTCTTCAGAGGTGTGGAGATTGGTGTCTAGTGATGGCAAAATATCAACATTATTGTTTTTTGAATCTGTGAAATCCATTGTAGCGAATTTGTGAAAGAACTGATTTGATCTCTGTCCTGATATGTGTCGAAGCTAGTGGAGATGATGAGAGTTTGGAATGTTTATAGCTGAAAGACTTGAGATAAATTTGAGTCGAAGAAGTTTTGTCGTGTTTATAATTTCTCTTATAAAAAGTTTGGCTGAGGTGTCTGGGTGTCAGAATGTGTATGAAGATAAAAAAGTGTTGATAATTGGCGGATTGTTGGTGTTTTTGAGGAGCAAGAAGATGATTAGAAGACAGCCAACAGCCATCAAAATCACTCCTGAAGACGTCCTTAACTACGACGATGATAAAGTAAAACAACAACACTCCCAATTCAGAACAACCACAGCTGGATTCAATCAGAACTTAGCCAATTCAGAAGAGTTGCAAGGCTCCATCTTACAAGAACGCCAGCCATTAAAGAGTAGAGATGAACGAATTGGAGTCAGACCAACTGATACCTGAGGAAAAAGGAATTGAAAGCAAAGAATGTGTATATTTTTATCCCTAATTAACGCCGTTGACGAAGCTATTTACTCTATCTTATACCATAAGCCATATTACCCTGTTTGTTCCCATATTAGTTATTACCTTGTTGAGTCATTACCTTGTTGCCCTACTGCACTAGTACGTTGTTGTTACTTTAATAGACCTTACCGCCTTCATTTGAAATATCTGGTGAAACGTGAAAGAAGTGACATTGAATTGTAATAGCGATCTTGTCTGTTTCCGTCAGCATCGAGCATCTGATTACCACTGATTTCTGTTGCTAAAGCGCGCTTAGTCAAAGTTTCTTGAATACTAGCAACTAGGTCATCATCACTGTTATCTTCATCTTCTTTGTAATCATCCTCAACGTTTCTAGTTTCATCATTTAGTTCACTAAATGAAACGGTGGTGAAGGCGCTGTTTTCACTTTCACTTTTATAGCAAGGACTACTTAGAGTATCCTGACAATTCACCAGATCCTCAGGATAAATGACGTTGTTTTCGAATCCATTTGAATCAGATTCAGTTTTAAATGTTGGATTAGTACACCACTTGCCATCAACGACAAACTTGAAGTAGTTCTTCTCGTTGGGAACTTCAATTGTGATCATGAATCCTGGACCATCTCTCTTTCTGAAAAGTTTGGTGGATTTACTCCAATTATCGAAAGTTCCAGTCACGTAAACTGAACTTGCATCAGAGGGCCTAAAATATGGAGTTAGTTCTGGAAATTCTTATAAGTACACCGTATTGGAGTGCCCAAACTCACCACTCAAAGCTGACATAAGTATTTCCTTTACTCATAGCTCTGTTTCTTCCGATCTTACAGTTGTTTTTGATTGTTTTATTTTGATAGATCCCTTTTTATGATAAAAAATATTTTTGAAAAAGAATCAGCATGATAAATGAAAAGTATAAGAAATTTGATTTAGTGGATTTCTTTTGATATATGAGCTCTAAGGCTGTTATTATTACTATTCATGTTAGATTATAAGTGTGTATGAGGAGTCTAAGTCCCTCACTAAGGCTCTTTACTGAAAATACTCCATCCTCATGTAAGGAATTAAACACCTACATAAAATTTTTGTGTCAAAATAGAGGAAACTTTTAAAAGCAACAGTTTAATGGACTTTAACCTGAAAAAATTAATAAATAGACAATAAGTAATATATAATTTGCAGCTTTTATATAAACTATTGTCGAAGGTCATATTCATTACTTTTTAATGGTCAAGCTGATCATCAAATCAATATGAAATTTCATCACGGATCACAAACATCGACGATCATCTAATTTATTTTTTAGAGTATCAGGAATCAGGATGAGTAAAAAACTCGCGAAAATTTATGAGTAAATCATAAATGAGTGATGAGTGATGAGTGGATGAGTAAAAATTTCTTTACTCATTGAAAAAAAAGATCATATTATTCAGTAAGCTAAAACCTTTATCTTTGATTAACCTATTTATTTAATATTAAAGAATAATATACAAACTACTAGAATAGAATCAATTGAGCTAGAAACGGCCAATTTACATTTGATCACTTTTCACCAAAATTACATAAAACTAAACGTTACCCTACCATTAATTTATGGCATTAGGAGTGGAACTCATCTACTCATTCACACATCCACACATCCACTCATCCACTCATCCACTCATCCACTCATCGCGAATCCACTCATTACTCATTGAGTGCTGAAAAACTACTCATCCTGATGCTCTAAATATCCCAAATCCCGATTCTTCAGATTCTCGTTTTTCACAGATCGAAAACAATTTTTTCCATGATGCAGTTAATGCATACTTGAAGTGGTTCAAAGTTATAATAATTAATTACACCAGGTAATTTTGAAAAAATATTCATAATGTGGCATGCAGTCAGGCTATATTAATAATATATATAGCTGATATTTTATATATTAATTACGTCGTTCGATCCTAATTACGGATAATTTTTAGATATAATTATAATAATATAATTTTTCCAATGACCTGTCAATTAATTCTGATTAATATAAATCGGGACGTACTCGCGGGCGACGACGTATAATAATATATAATATATATAATACTTATCCGACGCCGGAAGATCCGATATATTATTAATTATATATAATTAAATATATATATTATTATATAATATATAATAATATTAAAATATTATATATACTAGTACTGAAATTCTTGATTCATTAATTTTTATTTGATCAACTTTTAATTAATCAAAATATAATTAGTTTACTGATTTACTAGGAAAGCGGCCGTACTAACGGGCCGCCGTTAACGGTAAAGCGCATATGTATTATAATATAGTCTATTTCGATTGGCTCATGGTAAGATACACACTATAAGTACTCCATTTATATTATTAAGTGGCTGTTAGATCTCTAATAATTTCAAATTAGTGGAAATATTGATGTAAATACTTAACTATAAGATTAATCAGCTGGTCATACAGCTAATATTGCTGGTTTAATATAAGTTCCTTGATATATAAGATCTGCTGCATACCCCTAAGACAATGAATCGAAGAAAATTTTGCAGATATTGTACTAATAACTTGTAAGCTTGTGATTGTATATTTGATCAATGAATTCTCGACTTTTTTTTCACGATTAATTAATTTGTTATACAGCAAGTTCAAACATTGATTCTGAGACAAATAATTCGCAGAAATATGTAGTACCTTTTCTAGAATCTGCAGTACATCTAATCCTTCAATTCACCCCATGATATCGTATCTCACTAATTATCAATAAACATCTTAACAACCGTTCAAAACTATTAGCTCGTAGGTGTAATAAATGAATCAAACAAACATGTATTAAGGTTTCAAATACGGGGAGAGTGAGTTAAATACTTTATTCCTTGGATATCTATATATGATATGAGTTCCAACTTCCAACTTCCAATTACTAAATCTATAGCAAGTTTGTGAAACTTAGTAAATTCTGGTCCCTGGATCTTAGCTTACAGATCAGGATGTGAAATGATCAGTGGATCATATAAACTAAAGTTAAGATTTTTGAACGTAACAGCAATTGAAGTAAAAGGGGAAGAATTTGTACATACCTAGGTTCACAGCAATCATAAAAACAGATTCCAGCAAACAATTCGTGTGTAAGAAATTTCTAAAGAACAAATGTTTGAACTTCACTGATCACTGAACTGTATATAATTGCACACTAACTTGCCTGCGCTCAAAATAGGACCAATTTTTGGTGAAGGGTGCTTGCTAGCCTGATTAATTAAGAAATGTTGTGGAAGCTAAATTGGAGGCTTTAGCTAGATCAAATTAATTTATTTAGGTTCACTGGTGATCTCAAAACTCTGAAAGACTTACAGTGCTAAATTCTAATTAATATAAACTAGCCAGCTGGTGAACCTTGCAAAAGTTATTGTATAAAGTGCGCTTTACAATTGGTATTAGTGTTTACCAGGACGATCCGGATTCCGCTTTATTTAGTTGCTTGCGAGATTCCTAAAGCAAGAGAGTGTTTCCTTATATACTTAACTTAAAGAAAACTGCAGTGACAATTTGCTATTACCTTGACGTTTCAAAATTTAAACCTTATAGTTCTTATCTTACTTGATGTTTGAGTCTTGACAACTAATTATGAAATCTTAATCTATGATAAAAGAATTGACGTACTTTATAAATAACGGCTGAAAATAAACGCACATAATTTCTGTTGATGTATGTACAATATATGCATATTCTAATCTTGCATGTGCATTGTGGGACCTTAAATTTGAATTCAAAAATTTCTTGGCATGTAGAATTGGACAGCTTTTGACGACTTCAACTCGCGTCCTTGACGCTCGAGTATCAAAAATTATAATCAGTTTGAGGCTAAAATTTGGGGAATTTGAAATATTTTGTAGTGGTTTGATGAGCCTTTATTATTGAATCTCAATATTTATTTGAAGAATTGAAAGGCTAAGCACAAGCCTTTTTATATTATAGACTAGTATCGTATATATTATTGAAAACTGTTTTTTTTAATCGAAAGATTGAGTGGTTAGATTTCAGAGACTGTGAATTTGAATTTTACTCTCCAGCTGTATGAAGATTGAAGTTTGTCGTGGGGCCGGGGGTAGGTAGTGGATCGTTAAGTGATTTGAAAATTGGGGTACATACTGGCTTTTAATCAATTTCTTAATTCATTCGAATTTTGATGTGAATTATTGTGCCTGAGAAAAAAAAAAGAGGATTTTGTGGAGATTCACCGGATTCAAATTTTCAACCATTTAGAAGTTACAGGAGGTTAGAAGTTGGAACTGATTTAATCAGAGAAGTAGAATAATTAGTAAATTTATATATTGAATAGCGAGATTTCATCTTTGAATATTAGGCACCTTAAATGTTATAATTACTGATCCAGATTAAATTAAGTGATCTCTTATATACCACCAGTCTTCAGAGTCCAGTCATCAGTGTATAGACGTACTGATAGGAGCCGGATACACATATTTAATATACTTCAATGGTTTCGTATTACATAAACTTCCTCTTAAAACTGAACTTATTGAGGTGAAAATAGGCCAGATTTTTAGTTTTAAGATTATAATTTAAGACTTATTATGTTTTCGAATCAACCAACTTTACTGTCGATAAATTCTAGAGTCGAGAGTCGAGACTCAATTATAAATATCTAGTAAAAATATTATTGTGTCGTGTTGATCAGTAAAGTGTAAATTGACACTTGAATACCTAGTGCAATTCCTCGATTTATCGAAATTCTGTGTGGATCAGATTGACTTTAGTAGAGTCTAGGTTACAACCTATTAACAAAGGTTAATATTCTTGTTTTAACTGATTAATAGTTTTTTTTTTTTTTTTTTTTTTGATTTTGACACCTATATATATGCTGCTCAATGCTTATATCCTAATTTGATATAATTTTTTAATTATAACATGTTTGAATTGAAGACTTTTGATGAGGTTTTGTATGCATGAATGATCAAAGTAGTTAATCTTCAAAAAAAAAAGATTGTATCTATTTATATATTTATTATTCACTATAATTTCAGTAAAAACGATAGAAGACTTAATTTCAATAGTTTCAAACTCCTTTATACTCAGCATTACTACTTTTGAAAGGTTTAAGATTGAAATAAATCTTGATCAAAACGGCGTTGAATGTACTTAGAAAATTTCTAATTGTCACATATAGAAATTAATTAATTAAACAATGATGCCTTGATATTTTTGGTGTACTCATGATTCTTGAAAAAAGGTCCATGTGTCAAAGAAATACTTCAGAGCTATAATGTTATATAATTGAGGAAGAAATCACTTTGAAGTTCGAGATCGATACATAATCAATTTTTTTTCAAACCTTGACTTAAAAAATGAAAACTAGAGAATATGAAAAAATTGACTCTAAGATATGATAAAGTGATATGGGCCGTCTATTGGGCCTACGTCCTACTATAAGAGGGAGTGACCAGGCCTATGTTATCTAATAACAGTCATACTTCAATTTGTAAATCGTATTCATAATTGAACGTTTTTGATTTTTTACTCGATAACCAATATTCTCCAGGATTTTCAATATTTTGATAACATATTTAAGGTGTTCATTGTTCAATAACATTGACAGCCGACAAAAAATGCGCAATATAGATATAGGAGAAATTGGGAAAATTATAACTTATGTACATATAACTTAAAAATCCAAGTTTGCTTGCATGTGATTTCCTTAATTTAAAAAACTATGCCTAAAGCCTCCAGAGTCAAGCTGACTCAAGCATATTAATTTATAGACTGTACAAAATTCTGCATGTAATTAAACAGCTTTAACGTGACGCTAATATGGTGGTTGCTGCACTCAATTACAGTACTGAGTACAATATACATATATACACATAATTCAATATTCAAACATGTATCATAGGGAATTAAGAGAAATTGGAATCAGGCTCCAGAGTCCACAGGCCCAGTATTGAATAGTTTGATTATATTTAAGCCTTTATCAGTAATTATAAACATCATATATTAATAACAAGATATATAGACCATAAGTCACTTTATATTGGTTTAAACCGGGAAGCTTCAAGCTCATCATTGCTACTCGGTGCTCACCCGCGATCTTCTAGTTCCTGGCCAAGGCCCCAGATGCACATTGATTTTCAACAATTAAGTCTTCCATGCATGTATGTCGACGACATGAGTTAATTTAGTTGTCGACATGAGAACTAGGTAGTGTAGCTATAGCTTGCAATTCGAACAAGAACACTTGGTGGAGGTACAAAAATGAAGTGGTTATTTGACAGAAACTTTGAAAATTAACACTACGCTCTATGTTTCAACCCTAAAGAATTCCATATATATATCGTTAAATGACTTTGTGATTCGTTTATAGTGCATGCATCTACTAGTTTTATTTTAATAGCCGGCGAACAATTATATTTGAGTATGTTAAAAAGCTAATTTTATATATTTGTACTATGTAGCCAGAAAATGAAACCAAGTTATATTAGTATAAAATTAGAGAGGTTATTAGTTGTGATATAATAAAATGTTATTTTAGTGAAAGAAAAATATAGTATGTAGCGAATTATACTAAATACATACATGATAACCACAGATACACAACAGCAGCCTTATATTGGGAATAATACTTAAGCAACGCGTGTAGTACGGGCCTGGATAGAATGACTTCTTCAACTTTGTACAAATTAAGAGTTGAACTATTTTTAAGCACTCCAAAAGGTTTTTGAGGCGAAAAAACACTCAAATAAAACGTAAAATTACATGCCTTCATTCAGCACTAGGGAACAGGTTACAGAGCTGAGAGATATGAGACAAAAAGCTGGTTTTAGTCTGAAACTTCAGAGGGTTTGACTGGACCATTACTGTGCCAGAAGTCTGAATGTTTTTTTTTCCTGAATGACTATCATATTTTTTTTTTTTTTAGAAAACACGGTAATCAATTGACAGCCCGCGCTAAACTTCGTATAATTCACTCCATCATATTTCAAGCTTCAACCATTATTAATACACACGAATTACGCATTGTATTTACTTAGCTTTTGTTTATCATAAGCTATTGAGTTTTAGTTACTACACGATATACCCAACTATCATTTTAAATGCTGGTATATTTCCTAATAGAGAATCTACTCTTTCAATATATACTCGGTATGTAGAACCTGATCATACAGATGGTGTCTTTTAATCCGTTTAAGATATAGTATATTCCACTATTACAACAGAGTATTCTCCTACCCTTCAACAACTAAACTCATGCCTACTTAAAGTTTCCTATAACCATGTCCAACTATTTGGAACCATTAATTTCACAGATCACTTAATTCTTGCAAATAATCAATAATTTAGCAATACACAAGCCCGCGAAATTCATACAGTAGCTGTTAATGTATGGATTAATTTATTTTGATCATCTAATTGATAAGTTGACTTCATGAAGTACTATATCTATACATCGAATAAGTTAGGGGATAAGACATTACGAAATCGTCTATGCGCTGTTCAAGTTAATCACATCAATGATAAACTAGTCAAATATTGCTTCACTGAGAGTTCAAACTTCAAACTTGGGACTTTAATATTTATTTTAAATTAATATTGTTAGAATACATCAAATTGCCTAATAATAAATTGTTGTAGATCCTTAAACTTCATTATAAATCGATATATCTGTTAACTATTAATGCAGGTGCCAGGTCTAACGGATTGACTTATTCTTGCAATTTAATTTAAACTGGTTCGATATGTATTATGGATTGTGAATTTTGGAATCTGACCTTGATATTGACTAGAATTTAGCAATTAGCTTTCAAATTCCAATGATAAAATACACTTCAAACAAAGATCACTACTAGTTTTTGCTTGGTACTCTCAATAGTCTTTGAAGTTTGAAGTATCAGTGGTTAACCTAATTTGCAATTAAAGCTACTAAATTCAGATCAAATGATACGAATCTGACGATTTGAGATCCATAAATAAAAGATATAATATATCAATCAGTGGTAGTTAGGTACATTGGTACAGAGCGTTCAAGATCTGAATATTATACCTGAGGGTTTGGACAGATCATGATCGATTCTCGAATACATATATATATATATATATATTATATAGCAAGTTTGATAGATAACAGATTAATTATATGGAATCTGGATTCTTAAAAACCTTAAGCCGTATATATAAGTTATAAAAGGTATATGTAGAAATTATAGAAATTGTAACCGAAAAGTAGAAACGTTGCGCGAATTTTCAAATTTTTTATGACTAGCCCCTTTTATTAACCCTTTAAGGTTCACGCAAAAGGTAGTGGACTAGAGAGAGCCTTTTTGAGAAAAGGGGAAGGATGATGGTGAATAAATAAGTACAACTTCTGTCTCCCACACAATTTGATAACTGACCAGTGACAAGATTTATAGAATTATGAAATCAAATTGTATTTAAAGTTTGAGAGTAAAAATAATTTCGCAGATCAAGTAATGTAAATGTAGATTGTGTAATTTGTAATGCACGAAATTAATAGCTGTGCATAAAAATAAGGTGGCCGATCTATATACGAAAATTAGAACTACGGTAATTAATTTTACTTTGATATACTTCGCAATTTGATGCAATTGAGCCCAGTTTTCGTGTGTTCATGTTGGTGATTAGAGTGACATGAATAATTAGAAAACCCATTTCTCAAATTAATTACACACCTGATATTTATAAAAGTAAATCAAAAGCCACTTTGTATTTTACTCGTAGTATTTCTAAATCACACTTCTAAAACTAAAGCTTATCTTTGCTTGAATTAGTTACAGATCTAGTAACACAACTACGTCTATCATCCTCATCCACCTACCATCCAAGAAACACCAGTTTTTTTCCCAAAAGATTCTACAAAACTCACCAGATCCAAATTAACATCAATTTTTTCAATTCAAACTCGTCCTACAAAGAGCTAATATTAGCTTACTAGCTCAATCAACACCCTTATAATCAAAGCAGAATCAACATTGATTGTGCCCTGGTAACCCTCAATAAAATTTTATCATTGTTGTTGTAGTAACACCTTTTGGATTTAAAATTTTTCCAACTTTTTCCAACTTTTTTTTTTGGGAAATTTTCACTTTTTTCATTGAAATTTATCAGAAATCATCAAGAATCAGAAGATTAAATTCGTTCTCCTTCATTTTTCACGTTTTAATTCTTCATTTTTTCAATTGGCTGAGTGTCTTTCAGGTTACTTCGACCCAATTGTTCCTTTTTCCCCCTTTTCATCCAGTTATTTCACATCCATTTTTTTTACCCTATCTGGTGCTCGATTAAACAAAAAAACCCTAACAAAAAAAACACAATTATATGAACAAACATTTTATAGAAATTTAGATCGCATATTACTTTCCATCACATTACTATCATTCCAATTAACAGAACTTCTTGTTAATTCTCATACTTTTCCATTTTATTCATTTCATTATATTCATTAATCCCAACTATGATCTCAATTACCCCATTAGGGTTAAAAAGAAGAACCAATTCAAGAATCGCGGCATCTCATCCAAATCTTAAATCAATGGAACAAAGAGCTCACAATCGTTGCATCCAGACTTATTCTGAAGAGATGTTTGACAATCTATTACAACTGGAGAATTCAACTTTGTTGAATCCTGAATTAATCAAATCTCAGCCTCAAATCACCATTGAAATGAGATCAATTTTATTTGATTTTTTGATGGATGTTCATAATAGATTGAAACTATCAAACACTACCTTTTATCTAACAATCAATATCATTGATAGATATTGTTCTTTAAGAATTGTTAGAAAAGATCATTTTCAATTACTAGGTTTAACTTCATTATGGTTGGCTGCTAAATTTACTGATCCAAAGAACAAAATTCCATCAATTGATTTCTTAAGAGCAACTTGTTGCAACTGTTATGCTAAGTCATTATTCATTGAAATGGAATCTCATATTTTAAAATCTTTAAACTGGGAAATTGGATCTGCTGGTCATGATTCATTTATTGATTTAATTTTAAGAGATAAATTCATGGATACGTTTAAAATTGATGCCATTAATAGCATTAGATACGGGGCCAATTATTTATGCCAACTAGTCCAATTGTTCCACAGTGTGACTTTCAATTACACCGTTTCTCAAATCGCTAAGGCCACTGTTTTAATTGCTGCTTATTCCTCAAAATTATCAAATGATGGGAAATTAATTCAAAGAACAGAATTAAATGATGATCTAAACGTTGATAAATTGATTCAAATCATTTTAAACATTTTAAGAAATGAAACTTTACCAAATTCTTTCAAATCAAGATATTTTAATCAAACAAATGATTTAAAAGTAAACCCAATCCTATATAACATTTACAGATATTCAAATGAATTAGTTCGTGTTCATCATCCAAAAACTCCACTAGCATCACCATTGAACTCAGCTATTTCATCTCCTTCATATCCAAAACATTCTTCAAATTCTTCAGGTTCAGTTAGAGGTCCAAGTAATAATTTTTCATTATTAACACCTCCAACTTCAGGATCTGCTTCTCCAATTAATGAAAGTTATATCTATACTGATAAGAAAGTTATGAATAATCCAGGAAAGACAAGAGCTAGAGCTTTTACAATTCCTTCTTTTATTAACCATGAAGAATATGAAGAAACTAAGAAAAATATCTCATTAAAAACTTCAACACAAATTAGACAACAAGTTTATTATCATGATGATAATGATGAGAATAATAATAAATATGAAACGAACAAAGAAAATAGAAAACGCTCCTTAGAAATATAAATATATTATTATTGTTATTATTCACATTACAAAATCATCCTTTATTATACATATTTTATTGATTTTTCAACTTAAAAAGTTATAAAATTCCAAAACCCCAAAAAAATCTCAAAACTCAAAAGATTCACTTCATATATTATGTTATGTTTATCATAGATTGCATTGTGTTTTCCTCAGCTGGTTTGAGTATTTATAAATAATGCATTATATTCAAATATTATATGATTGTCTTTCATCTAAAATTTAACTGTAGCTTTTTTTTTGTACAAATCATCTAAGATAAAAATCCTCTTATAATCATTAATATACAGCCTTATTTCTCATACAAGATCCTTGGTGTCAATCTACTGCTCATTGTTTCATGTTTCCAAAACGATACACTTTTTTACTTATCACAATAATGATCTAAATACCAATTTCCTGATTGTTCCATAATGAGTAAGTATTGTAATCATGGATTGCTTCCAGTTCACACGAAATTTAAAGCTCAAAATGCAACAGGCTACATTCTCAAACCTGAATTTCTATTAATAATTTGTAAAGAAAATTAAGGTTAGAATTATTAATAGGATTCACATATTAGTGTCTACAATTTGTATAACTATAAAACAGGGCCATTAAAGTCACAGTTATGTGTATGTAACGTATATCATTATTGATAAGTATAACTGATACACACATTATACAGCCACTTGAAACTTAAATCATTGCAAGGTATAAATTTCAATTTTCACCCACAAGACATCGAAAGGGGCTTTCATAAAGAATATATATATACACAAGTAGAACCGAGCAAGCTCGGTTCCTGATTGTTCAGTTAGAAATGTTAATAAAACAAAATTGTTTTTATTGTACGATGTCGCAGTAGTTTATGTGTTGTAGGTGTGAATTAATATATTAGAAAGTTTTATGAATGACAGTTACAATTTTCGTATTACAAATTAATATAGTTAGTCGAATTATCATAAATGTGTAGTATTAGAGTATTTTCATAGTTATATATAAGTGTATAAATAATATAAGTATCAATTTAACTTGAAGTTTAACTTTAAAATTTATAATGAAAAGTTAATCAGTTTCAATTGAATGATCAGGTTGATTTGATAAAGCCACTCTGTTGATAAT